>JAUMJL010000060.1:2465000-2655000 GCA_033558185.1 Dromococcyx pavoninus | reverse complement strand
TTCTCACACAGACAGAAAAGTTGTGTAATTCATAAAATTGCATATGTCTGTGATTAGAGTGTTTTGGAATTCAAACCCATTTAGTCTTTGCATCTTCGTTCTATTTTAAACCAAGTGAACTTCATTTCAGCATGTTGTTTTCTAACACCAGAGAGTCACGATATATTAAGGGAAATTTGTTGATTCCATGTTATATGATAACATACATTTAATAGTGGTATGACTTCGTACTGTTATTGCAATTGTGGCATATGGAAAAGATGAGGAAGTGTAATCAGAACATACTGAAGAGCAACAGTTCACTAACGTCCATTCTAACAACTTCTTCATTTCCAAAAGTGTTCACTTACTATCCACTCCTGCAGGGTTAATTGCAAGATTATATTATATTTTCATATAAATTATTTGCCCATGCAGTTTCACACAAATATTTTCTTTCACCTTTTCGTCTATGTTGTAGAAACATGAATTCTGCAGGACTGAATAAGTCATTGACTGTTATTACTATACTGGCTTGCCTGAAAACCTATTGAAAAAAATTTTTGCTTGACTTGTATATATTCTAGAACAAGGGTGTCAAACTCACAGTCTGCTAGCTGTATCCGTCCCTCCACCTTGTTTTATCCAGTCCAGCACCTTGTTTCTACCCAGCGGCAGCACCGAGCTCCTTGCCCCTGTGCTCCTGCCAGCACTGGTCACGTGTCCAGCGTGTGATGCGCGTTACGCTGCAGGGGCAGGAGAATGGTGAGTGCCAGGAGTTTCATCCACCTGTTCTAGAACAAGCTTTTAATAGTTCATACATCCTCATCACAAAGAAAATCCTTAGCAGAGAAAGATTGTGTTTTCATATTTCTTTGTTCTTACAGGAAGCAATTTGTGTGGTTTACGTAGCTATAGTATAATAAGCAACTTACCCAAGAAAGCATTTGCATACACTAACATGATGTAAAGTAATTAAGGTGCTAGCTCATTTCTAGATTACCTTCTCCTCCTCCAAACTGAAATATGTATATAAAATGAAAGAAAAAAAAAGGTTGCTGCATTCTGATGAATTAAAATATTTAAGAGGACAGTAAGGACAGAGTTTTTTCATTTTCTATTATTTCTTGACTAAGAGACTTTGAAAAGTTATTGTGCATATTTGAAGAACAATGAAGAAAAGAATTTGCTATAAACTAAAAAGGCTGACCCATTCTTTGGAAACTGCCAATGAAGATAAAATAGCTTTTCTAGAATACAGTGAGCAAGAAAATGAAGTCTTGTTTCTATTTAGCTGGACACAAGAACGTGCTTAGCCCTTTCAAGTGATCAAGTTCGCTCTTTTTTTTGTTCAGTCGCTTCTTATGTATTTATGACTTTTAGAAGTGGAAAAATAGGAGAAAAATCCCTTTTTATCATATCAGATATATTTCATACATAAGCTTCAGATGCATACAACACATTTTAGGACTTATTTGGCTAACTCATTGCTTCTTCATTTATGTATTTAGAATAAATTACGGCTGGCTTTGTCCCGTCAGCTGAAGCAGAACTAGAGAAGTTGATAACACGTACGCCTTCTGTACTCTGGCTTTAGAATGGCTGTTAAAACTCTATATGTGAACTGACTGAGCAATTGCACAATTTGCCTCTCTAATAACCCAAAACTGGAATAAAGCTCTATCAAGTCCAGAAAAGATTCTTGAGAAAGCATAAGGAGTTAGCCTGGGACCTTTCACTGACTGTCTTTTCAAATTTTAGGTAGTGGCTACAGGGATGCTTTTAAAACGCATTTGATAACCCTCTTCAAGGAAATGTTTTCTGGCAGTCCATAGGGAGTATTTATTCACTAAAATTCCTGGAGCTTGGCAAGCATGAAAACACGGTATTAAATGTAGAAACTTTAATTTTCATCTCATTAAAAAAACCTGAATTGAATGCTAATGATATGAAACCAAATAAAGGTTCTTGTCACAGTCATGTTAAGCCAGTGAGATTATGTTGTATTTATAAAAAAGAACCTGTCTGTTTAACACTTAAGAATTAAATATTTATTAGCTTTCATCTTTATGAAATTGAGTTTCTTTAAAAAAAAAAGAAGAAAAAGGAAGAGAAAATGAAGTTTTAGTCCATTGTACACTTAAGGAAAAAAATGCACAAATTTCCCCCTCTCCCTAAAGCCCTATAGGTGAGCGGTCACAGATTCCCTTTTAACAACAAGTGATGGTCTTCAGAGAATCCAAGGCTTCCTCCTAAATAAGATAATTCAAACATAGTAAAGAGTAGGCACTTAGAAAGGCATTTGTTTTATTCTGGTGTTGTCTTTCCCTCTCACTATATGTTGTGATTACTCAAATATGTTGGATATTCCTCAAGGCAAACACTAACATCTGCTCTTGCAATCCTTTCCCAAGCAGAAATATTAGTAATTTCAGTGGAGATTTTCCCCAGGGTATGACTTCACACTTGGGGCTGGGATGAAGTTAGATAATTTAGGGCCTGATCTACAACGTGTGGAAATCTAGAAGAACTGGGAAAGGTTCACCAACACTTCTTAACTGATCTCATCTTACATCATTTAGAGTAACAAGAGTTTTTATTGCTGACTTTAATCAGAGCAGCATCTGGGCTCACATTAGGCACAAAGTTAAACCCATATGGGATTTCCCTCATTCACAAGAGCACCTCTCCTGGCTTCAGTGGGGTTATGTATATGATAAAGGCAAGTAGAGCTGACATTTAGAAGACAAATTTTTAAACCTTAAAATCATTATTGTTAAACTGGAAGCATGAATTTCCCTTTTTCCTTGCAAAACTCACCTGATTGTAAACTCAAGCATGGAAATAATCTCCATTTTGGGGGATTAACACCATATCAGCAGAAATGGCTGATACTTTTGCCTCTTTTTCTAATGCCATTACAATTATGTGCTCAAGAAAATGTCCTTTGCTGCACCATAAAACATTTTTTTATCTTTGCACTGCACCTCTTTCCTTTCATTGTCAATATATTCTCAGATGTATTAAAAATAAAGATTCAAAATATTAAAAATAAAGTCAGCAATATAGGTGTGTAAGAATGAGCGCTTCTGTTTATTACATGTGTCATGACAGTGTCATGTGCTGTATTTTTCATCTCCCTTTTTGTATTAGTTTATGGGCATTACTTAGCTCCCCTAGATGAACAACATCATTTCTGTGACCTGCTGATTGTTGCCACTTGAAAATGAGGGCATTTCTCTTCTAACAATACTGCTGTCTCGAAAAAGGTCCATCTCTCAGACAAATATCCCAACAAGAACAGCTATTTATCAAATTATCTTTAAACTCTTAGATCTGTAAGATCCTTTTCATGAAAGTGTGGGCAGACATGCCTCTCATTGCACATATAGAAAAAATCACTTAATATTAGTTGATATGTTATCATTTTTCTTCTCCCTTTTGACTGCAAGACTGGAAGTCTGCATTCCAGATAGTTTGCTTTACTTATTTCTGTATATTCAATGGTATCTACAGGTTATGTAATTCACCTGACAATGTTGTCTATAATTTGTGTCTCTTAGATCAAAGAATAGGGCATGTTGATTAGAGATTGTAACTTTTCAATTGTACAGAATTATTCAAATATAGTATGGACTTGGTAATAAACCAGTCATGATTTTTTGTCATATTTTGATTGCTAGTATTATTTTGTAAAGCCATTGACATACTATCATCTCTCATTTTGTTTGTCAGTAAAACTAGCAACAATATCACCAGCCACAATAGATGGAGTAGATATTGAAAAATAATAATTAAAAAAAAGTTCTGCAAGAGCTTCTGCCTAGGTTAGTTAAACAAGTGGTTATTTGTTTCATCCTAAGCTGGTGTTTGATGAGAAATGCTGGTTTAAGCTGTATGAAGATGTTGCTGGAGATGATGGCCCATGACTGTCACGTTTTCAGTATAGGGCAAGATCCTTGAAAGCTTATATCACCCCATAGGATTCTGCCTTCCTGCAAGACTGCAGGGTGAGGTTTTTCCCCACTGTATCTCTGTACTTAAGAGCAGTGTAGAGTCAGTCAAGCAGGGAGTCATCGGGACCTAGGCTGTACTCATGATACTGGTTCTCAAACTTTCCTCTGTGTCTTGGTTTTCTGCTCTCTGAAATATAGCTGCAATTCTCACCTCTTCTACAGTACGGACAAACTACAGAAAAGCAGAATTTTAGCTACTTTAAAAGATTAAGGGACCAATCTGGCTGCTGATTCCCACTCTGTGGTGAGAGCGATTTGTCTTGTCTAATGAGAGAGGTATAATGTTGTCGGCTTGAGTCCACTTCCCTTTTGAAGCTGTCTGTCTCCATTGAGTACAGAAGGAAGCTAAGTCATTGCCTTGTACCAAGGAGGGGTGAATTCTAAATTAACTTATGCAAAATGATCTGTGAGTTTTAGAAAGAAAGGCATTTCTTTCATGCCTTTGAGAAACAAGTAGCGTTATTAGAAAAATAAGGGACATGATTATAGAAGAAGCAGGTAGTTATTTTATAATTATTCACGTAGTTATTTTACAATTATTGAGAATTTATTTTTATAGTACTTATAGAAATTAGACATAGTAAGTCTAATACATTTTGAACTAAAACATCATGATGATCCTGAAGAGGGTAATTTCCATCTAGAAAAAAGAATTCTCCTCTTCCTAAACTAAAGTTACCAAAACGAGTTATATTTAAAAAAAATAATTTCCAGACACTTTCAATATAATTTATAAGATGTCAAGCACACAGTGGTTTTGTCTCTTTCTCCCAAATACCTGCAGACACACAAACAATGCATACGGAGCATCTGCATTACTGCACCTGTCTTCAGTAAACTGATTTTTCCTAGTCCCAGTCCTAGAGCTCAGTCACAAAGCACTAGCAAGGATCACACAAGAAATACATTCATGGTGCTTTCACACATAACACTCATACAAGGCACCTCAGGAAATATAATTAGAGGGCATCAAACAGACTTGGAAAGTGTCTGCACACTAAGAGTATGAACCACTTGCTCTTAGCTGCATAATGAACAAACAAACTAGCAAGAAGAACACCTATCCCTCATGCAGATTTGGAAAAATACCTTGTAGGTCAGTAATTAAACAGCACTAAACTAATAAAATGGCACAGAAAGAAATGGCCCTGTTACTCCATCTTGCAAGAATTCAGCTAAAGGAGAAATAAATCATAAGTTGCATGTTTTCATGATGCGCATTTCTTGCTGCTTTGAGGAAGACGATGACATATTGTTTTAGTCTTGTTAGTTGTTCTGACTGTGCTGAAATTAGTAGACTATTTTGTGTGTATGTTCATATTGTCTCCTGTAGTCTCATGACGTAGTGTGATTAAATGTGTTTTTCTTAAAAAAATATTTTTGGTTCTTTTTATGTAGTTTGAAATTATTTTTATGTTGTAAAAATTATCTTTGATATTTTGAAATCTTCATTCATCCATAGGCTTTTGCGAGTTATTGTTTTCCTAAAAGTATTCAAAATGAAAGTCTTAAAAAACCCACATTGGAAGTGGAATAACAGTAAAGCATAAAAAGTTACAAAATACATCAAACAGCACAAGTGAATAATTTCATGTACAACTACATACTTTTATAACTTATTCAGTCACTTCTGATTATCACAGTGTCTCATTTCCATTGTTTCTCTCAAGTTCAATGACACAAAAATGTGCTATGCTCAGTCCTGGGCTTGGGTGCTCACAGCAAGCACTCAGTGACAGGCCATTCTCATCTGCTCCTGGTCCCCAATAATTAGCCTGCTATGGCAGGTACCTCTTGTGGTTTTGCCTGTGAGAGACATTTGACACAGCAGACATCAGAGGGATTTTTCAGGAGGCTCTTGTGGCGTCCGAATGGCTCTTAATTAACCACTTAGGTATCCTCGTTCACTCTCCTGCTTGGCACTTTCCAAATGGTAGGGGTTGCACTGTGGATCTAAACACCGGGAAAGCATGCTATCAAAAGATCTTGTAAATGAAGGCTTGTGTAAATTATTTTTAATGATTCCCTCCTGGCACATCATTATGTTTGTAGTTACACACAGGCACTTCAGAGATGGCTCATCTTCCGTAAGGTCAGCTGCAGGACCACCATAACTAGCTGCAGTCAGTAAATGGCTTATTAATTAGCACAGTGATTTTACATTGCTAAGAGCTCTGATGTATGGAGCTGGAATTGTAATTGTGTAGGATCGAAATAATAAGCCATCTCAGGGCTCCTTATGCAAATTGCCATATTATAAAATCATTACCTATCTAAACACTGAGTTTTAATAAGAATTACAATGATGAATTTTATGATAATTGACACTCAAATTTTAATCTCTTGGATTTTTATCATTTTGGTGGTTAAAGTGTGTTTCTAATTAAACGTTGCTTAAAATGCAAAGGATTGTTTAACAATTCTATTCAGTTCTTCTAGTTCAAATCAGGTTATTCTCTTTGGTCATAGAAGATGGGTCTTCTTAATAATAGGTATATGACATTATGTATTACTTGTAGAGTAAGATGTTTAATCTTTCCTTTTTTTTAACAATTATGATTTTGATGGCAATGTATTGTCAACTGTAAGATAGAGCATAGTGCATGTCATTGGGTCTGACTTCCACAATAAAAATGACTCAAAATGAGGAATTAATATCTAGGGAAGATTTTGAATGCTTATGACATTTAATACATTTTTTCTTTTAAATCGTAATTCCAAAGGGTTTAAACGAAGCTCTAATAGTTTTAACCTTATAAATGCATGCAAAGTAAACAGATTTCAAATAACTATTTCTAGCATAATACAAACCACCTAAAATTGATAGATATTAAAACTTCACAATCTATTTGCAGTCAGATTTCATTTATATATTACAATCTTTTCTAATTTTGCAACTTTTTTATTCTGGGAGAATAACTACTTTGAAGTGGATGCATCAGCAACAAATCTGGAAAAAGGTATTTTGAATAGCAACAAAAAACATCAGTCAATATACCTAATCTCAGTGCCTACCATAGATCTTACGATGCTCAGAAATTCCCCAGAGAACAGTCAACCACACATATTAACTTTTTAGCACAATTAATAAAAAATTCTGGGAACTGAAAAAGTTTTCTCCTACGAATTGATCATTCTAATATAGAGAAGAGTATGGCACTAGGGAAATAGTCTAGGTCAAATGAAAAGCAGAAAATTGTTTAAAGAATGGTACCAAATCAGACTAGATGTCCATCTGAAAGGGAATTCTTTCTCCAGCAATGACCAAAAATGTGTGCTTTCACAAGAGCAGGAACAGATTAAAAAAGGTACACTGTTTCTCCTGAGCAGACTACTTGCAGCTTAGGAGCCATTCTGTGACAAACATGGCTTCTCTCTATTAGCAATCCTCAAGATACTTCTTCCATGAATTTCTATGAAATTCATCTGCTGTCCTTGAAATCTTGTAAACCTTTAGTACACACAATTTCCTTTGGCAAGGAGTTCCATAAAACTACAAGTTATTGTATATGTCTTTGTGTGTTTTGAAGAAGGGTCCTCTACATTTCATTGAATAGATTCCTGCATTTGTATTGAAAAAGTACAATGGACAACGAATTCCTATCCAGAACCTCTATGCTGCTGCTGATTTTGCAGAAAATAGAAAAATATGGTGATCCTAGTACAAGATAAGACTGCAAATGGAAAAACGATATAAAAAGTCCCATATATAATCACTTTCAGATTTCAAGACAAATTACTGCTGCTTTTACATTTTTACTTAAGTTTATTTCATAATGGGTGAGCATAAATTGAAGATATTTGAAATAATGAAAATGCTCCACTAAATCTCTGTGGTATTCCCAAAGTACTGAAAGATGGAAATATCGTCAGACCTGAAACACTGACACATTCCTGTAATTTTTGACTGCTATCTCAAATGAATTACAATACCACAAAAGCATGTGCCAATACTTTCTGCCAAATTGTTTCATTAGGACAATTGGGGGAAGATTCAAAGAAAATTAGAAAACAAAATTTATTGATCAAAAGTGATTATTTGAAGTTGTCTGTGATTCAGATATTTCATGCCAAAAGCCTAAATAAAAAATGTGAAAATGATAATTAAAGTAAGTCTCCACTGTCAATAACCATCTATTTTCTTTCTTATAATTTAACCCTTTGAGGAATTCCCTTTATACTGATCTGCCATTGAAAGGAAGTTGTAAGAATTAATGGATATAGACAGTCACCATCTGGTTTCTCTGGTTTTGCATTTAACCCTGTTGCAAAACTGGTAGTATAGGCCCTCATTTTGCAATGTGTCACATACAAAGACCACTCATGGACTTCTCATCTCTCAAGTGTCTTTCTTCCACCATAAGTCAAGCCTATGATAGCCATGGCCGTGAAAAAACTTAGAGCAAGGGCGAATCTAAACTGTTAATGCCTCAGCACATATCTTACTATGAGTATGTGTTTATAATATGCAAGTAATGTGATAAAATCAATAGCACATATACAAAGGATCATTATTTTACATTTTCTTCATTTTTTCTTAGAATTCCTATACTTTGAGTAAGGTACATGCAAATTCAGTATAATATGCACATCTTCAAAGCAATCTTCGCCACATATATTAGTTCTTAATTATCTGATTGAACTGGACTACATTTCTAAATCCACTTTTTAAAATTAATCTATGGCACATAATGCTTGTACAGATCATCCTGTTATATGTTTGGGAAGAGAACAAACAGTAAAAAAAACAACCTTATAACCAGGCCTCATCAACTTGCTAATGAAAACAGAGAACACATGAATTAGTTTTGTCACTAAGTCTGAGTTTGGCCAAGGACAAAACTTACTGCATGTGGTCCTATTTAAAAAGGGAATTTTAAAATTCAGTGAATGGTGATAGAATTCTAAAATTGACAAAATTCAGAAGCTTTTGTAAATAAATGTTATCTGACTGGAAAAACAGTTAAGTAGGATTTCAATATGTTCTGTACACACAAGTCTTTCTTTTAAACAAGTAAATTTAACTTTCAGATCTGAATCTTAAAAGAGGTAGTTCTCGTATGAAACTGCATTTCTTTTTTTGTGTATCTTTGTATTATGTATAAAAGTTTCTTCCAAGATAAAACTGAACAAGTCCAAATCTTGGTACTTTTATATCTTATATTGGATAATTTACAGAATTCTAAATGGCACTGAACTACAAAGTTTCATTCATATTTTTCTTCATAATTTTGTCTTAAAATTTCATTTTAAGAAGAGTTTGCCACACTGTTATGTTTTGACAGCGATAAAGTATTACTTAGGAACAGACAGAAAAATATTACCGTTCACTTTAAACTAAAATACGTCCATTGTTGTTACACTTTAATGACTATGTCTGGCAGAGAGAAATGATTGAACTATAGCCAGACCACTACCAAACTCTCTTTTCTATGGTTTTGCTACTTTAACTCTACTTTACAGGTATCCAATGATACAGTCTCTTTACAATCTTTTAAACATTCCTCTGTGATTTTTGGTATGCTGTGTACACTAGAATGCGATCAGCATCTGCTAATTTCTGTCCATTAAATATATTATCAGAACACACAAGCATGATGTTTTATTTGTATGGCTTAAATGAGACTTATGACCCATAATCCATCATCTTCCTGTCATATTTTTATATGTTGTCTATCCAATCCCCAGGAAAGTTTAGAAGCATAAAGCAAAACTCTGCTTAAGTTATAGACCAGCTGCTGAAACACCCAGCTGAAGAGGTCATTGTGCTTTATTTTTGCTGAATCTAGCAGGAGTTTCTCATTCTAAGTCAAGCATAAAACAACGTAGATATCCCCAGCTTACAGTTGAAATACCATGTCTAAACTTTCTACCAGGTATTTTTCTGAAAACATCATGTTGCAACAGACAACGATTAGAAAATATGGATTCAGTTTTAAAAAAAATCCATAAATATTGGAACTTGGTTTGCATTTGAATAAAAAGAAATTCTTACTAATATTGCATGGGTGAAAACAGAAAAAATCTTTTTGAGAGTTGTGTTTTTCTAACAAAGAATTAAAACATTTGAGTTTAAATGACTGTCTTGTTTGACAGTCTTCTATTCTTTTCATTTTAAAATGCAGTAATCTGCAGTTTAAAATTATTCTTAAAGCTTTGGTGTAGTGTATAACTGCTCAAGAATGGGTTGTATTTTATTGTATTTTCATAAACGTCTGACTGGTCATTTTAAATCTACCATCATGAATAAATTTTAAGAATTTCCTTTGCCTTCCAGACCAAGGTGTTTTTGCAATCCAAGCTTGGCTGTCACTATTTTACCTCCCAGAAGGATTTCACATCAATGCGTAGTACAATACATGATATATGCAACAATGCATTCACAATTTTTTTTAATTGAGTGGAGTTTCAGAGCTGATTTTGAGTTTTGCTTACTTATAAGAAAAACAAAACTAATCCTTGTAACACAGTCTTGTACCTCTATTTTCAATATTATCATAATATAATCACAGTAGATATGCATAGGAGAAAAATAGACCTTGCCCTTTTAATATATAGAATTTAAGCAATCTAGGAGAAATGAAAGAAGAGTGAGAAGAAAATAATTTAGTTTTTTCTTACTTGATGTGACACCAAAGTGCCCAGTCAGCACTGTAAATAAACATTCACGAAGGAATAAGTAGACATGAATGGAGACCATAGCTTGGATATGGAGAGATATTTACTGTAACTCAGTCATGTCCATCCGTCCTACATCTCCTACTCGAGAGATAGAGAAAGAATATCCGTCTTTACTAATACCTGCAGTATGAAGGATGTAATTGTAAGAAATCCTGGGAGCATGAAGGGTGTGTCTTGGAAGAGGGAGAAGACTGAGTCACAAATTTATAAAGTGTTAAAACTAGAAGCAACCCAAGAGAATCATAACTAATTAGAATTATTGGTTAGAATAATTAGAACTGTGGTTAGAATTATATTACTATTGAATGGTCCAGCATGGAAGTGACCTCGTGGATTAAAACACGGTGTTTCATGCCCAAAGTAGTAATGATCAAGAAGGTCCACTAGGCTGTTCAGACTAACATATTCTTTACACAGATGAACAAGTAACAAGAATCTTCAACATACTTCTAAAGTAGACTGAGTGAATATCTTTGCATACTGCTAATACTCTGATGAGTTTTATCCTTTGGGAACGTTTGACAGAGTCTCCTGACAAATGGAACAGCAGACCGAAAGCCTAAGACTCGAGGGATTTATAACTTATCAAATTCTTGTAGAAGCCTAGAAAGCAAATTTTTTCCTAATTTCACAGTCAATATCATCACTAGATTTGAAATAAAAAAGTTACATTCCTCAAAAAATTAATAAGGACTTTCAGTTTTCCCACCCTCATGCTTCAGCCCATCTTACTTTACATCACCTGTTAAGTCCTCTGTCATTTCCTGTCTGTACCTCACACATTGATAATCACAATCTCTTGCTTATCACCTACAGAACTCAACAGGCCAGTGAGCAGGAGGTTTTGTTCTTCATTATGATTTACCAAATACGGTATAAGTGTGTCAGAATGAATATATAAATGTGTCCAGGAGGAAAATAAATACTCATGATTATGAAAAGTCAATAAAGGAATCCTTTTCAAGTGAGATGTTTTAAAACAAATCTTTTTGGAACGAGATATTTTAAAACCTAATCATTTTAAAATAGAAACCCACTACCCATAGTCAAAATTTGTAAATTTTTAGGTGGTTTGTAGTAGCTTTTGTTTTGGTAAGAATTAAAGAACCAAGTAAACACAAACTTTTATGTGTTCCTGTAGCAAGTTCCCCATCCAATATTAGGAAGATAAAATTCATCACAGATTTTTGAAATGTCAGATTCATATCTCTATTTGTGTGCCTCTCTTCCATACATCTCTCTCATTCACACAGCTAGGACAATTTGGAGAGGTTCCTTTTCCTGGCAAACGTCAGCACCAGTGTGGGAGGAACTTACCGCTACAATACATTGTTGTCATCTGTACCTTTCTCTTACTGAAGTCTGACAGTAAAAAATGATGGTGCTCAAGCTACTGAAAGAAGTCCCAGAGAATCTTGAAAACAGGAAGCATTAGCAAAGTATATACAGAGGTCTTTGTCAGCAGTCCTAGCAAGACTTTAATAACTTTGATAGTGACTGTTAAGAACAAGGTGACAACTCAAATGATCACATAATATGGCAGCTGAGGACTGTAATATTATGTTCACCTAAGTGACTGACCTCTAGTGCAAAAAAAATTTTTCTTCAGTTTGGAAAGAAAAAACAAAATCTTCAGAGAGACTGTGTTTTATTCATACAAAGGTACTGTATATTTAATTGTACAAGGATAGTTTTTCTATCTGAATTTCTAAGAGGTTAAAAAATAGATTTTATCACAGGAACTGGCTGCACAGTTAATTATGTACTTCAAATACTTTCTCCCTAACGAGTTAATCTTTTCTCACAAGTCAGTTCTTCTTTCCTCACTGTTTTTGTTGCTGTTTTCTTCACTCCCTCCAATTTGTCAATATCTTCATGGTATGGAGACGCCCTGAACTGCACACAGAATTCCAAACAGCATAGAGCAAATGTCGACTCTTAAAGGTTTTTTCCTTATACCTCTATTAGAATTCACTGTAAGTTTTATACCTGACTTACCCTGCAAATTCATTCATATAATTACACACCATCATTCAGGCTTTAAATTTCTCTCCAGTATCTTTCTAGGTTGTTTCCTAGTGTTTCAAATAATTGCTGTACTTTTTGTCTTTGATTTCTAGGTTGGCCTTATTTTGCTTGCTTTAAAATAATCAGAAGTACCAGAGGCTTATATTTGCTATTGCTGTTATATCCTAAAAGACCTTGCATTCAAATCACTCTAACTGTTCACCTATGTCAAGTACATTAGTAAACTCTGATTTTCCAACTTTTAACAACCCTTTTGTTTCTCAAAGTAGATTTCAAGAAATAGTAGTTAAGGAAATCAATGACCTGAATTATTACTCTTATTCCCCCTTTTTCATTATTATTTGTATCCATACAACAGTCACTGGATTGAACATGGATTTTATTCAGCAAATGTTCGGTCTTAGAAGAGGCGCTGCACTGTTGATTGCAGGATTAGTGCTGATATTATTTCTTGGGAGAGTTGAGCCAAAACCAACTTTTATACAACCTCCTCCAGTAAACTTCAGCTGGAATCTCTTTCACAGAACTTCAGTGGAAGGAATTGCTTTTGTGATCTGTCTTCTCTGAAGACCGGTGTGTCACTATGTTAATAAACCCCTGTTTTTGGGGGGGATGAAGGTCCAAAGATGTCAAGGGAGATTAGGACAAGGTGATATGTCTGTGTAAATGACTTCCCTTTTAAAATTCATAGTACTACTGTGCACATTTGTCACTGCTGCCAAATTGTCTTTCTTTGTTTGCTGGGTCTAACATAGTTAACAGAGCTTTTCTTCACAGAGATCTATGTCTATCCCCTCTTTGGTGCTGGTGTCTGTTTGAAGCAAAAGATCTAAGAAGACAACCAATACTCAAGCATTTTTTTTGGAGCGGCTGTGGCATGTTTGCCTCAGCAAGTGTAAACTGAAGAAACATTCCTCTCCTCACAAGCCAACTTGTCCTAGAGCTACGTGAGTGCTGATGTATCCTTCTCAGAGCTATGAGTCTAGCCCATTAGAGATTTACACAGTGAAAATCTCTCTATGTTGACATTATTCTACATTCTGCAGGATATGGTCACTTTTTTGGCTTGTGATACCACTTAACATGCAATCCTGTGTGAAGAGGCTTCTTCTTCCATTGGTCATGCCATCTGCACCTGTTTTCATCTCCAGCATCATGTGCATAAAGCCTTTGCATTCCTTAGGCAGTGTGCTACTGGCATTTAGTGAGTAGTAATAACAGCTAATCTTAAAGAATAAATAATGTCTGAAAATACTGTTATTCACTTGTTCTCAGGACCTCCATTCCTACTGTGAAGTGTTTGTAATTTATGGCTCAGCTTTTGCTTTTTTTATTAGGTTATTTAACACCAAATTTTTTATAAGTATTTTGAAGCAGTAGCAAAATAATAGCTATGTTCAAAAAAAGAATTGCAACTCCATTAGCATGGACTAAGGAGCACTAGTTGGTTCACGATGCATCTGTCCTGTAATACCTTTCCTTCACAGAGTCAAAATAATTTCTTCTCTAGCATTTACAATGCCTAATAGAATATGTTTTGTTTACCTAAGTGATTAATCTGTGAAACATGAAGTGATCTTACTCATATGTGTGTATCTGTTGATGCACTTATACCCAACTATATCCAGGTAGCCTTGTGATACAGCACCAGGTAAGTCAGCATAAGCCAAGAAAATTGATTAAGGATCATTTTAAATTGAATTCTTTCCTATATTTGTGGTTGGCTGTAATCGAGGTTCTTTTTTTCTTCTCTCTGTGAACAATTATTAAAAAACTTTTCTGCATTCTGTTGCCTAACTAAACCTTGCTAGTGCTCTGTTTTTTTCTAGCCTGACTTTTGTAATCCTTTTGAATACACTTTTGACAACTGCAAATGTTTTTTGCCGTCATCACTTTCAAATACAATCCTTTATGGTTTTGAACTGTGCTTAAACAGAGTTCATTTTTTTATCACTGTGTGGAAGAAGTGATGAAGTATAACAAGAGAAGACCACAGATGCAAAAGAGAAAACCCTGCTGTTGCCATGACCAGATATTGTGTTTTTTAAACAACTACAGATTACAATTAACAGTAAAGTATATGGCAATTTCCCTTAACCATCCCTAGCAAGATAACAGACAGGGAGTTATTTGAAATAAATTCGAATAATTATTAGAAAATAGGCTTCATCAGATATATAAATCACACCACCAGAGATTTTTTTGAATGGTTGACTTCAGAAAGATTAAATGATGAAAAATGAAAAAGAAAAAGATATTGGAATGAGTTCCAAGAAAGTATTTTTAGTGGGTTTTTTTATTATTGAATTATATTAAAGATATAGAAAAAAGGTAAAGACTGGTGAAATTGTGACAAATGTAAGATGACAAGATCTTTCATTAATTTTCAAATATTTAAATATTTTCAGTAGTTGACATTAACTTTGTGAGATTTTTAACATCTTTACAACAATATAATATTATATAATAAGAAATACTGGCTGTACTTTACACAAAAATCCTATGTAATAGATATTTATCTATGTGTTAGATTATGCTAATAAGCAATAGCAAGAATTGCTTATGTTCTTTCATTACAATAATATATATTTATAACATGAATATATAATATTGTCATAGGCAGGAATGAATAGAAAATCTATGTGCAGCTTCCAGATCAGAAGTTGCAGTACGTCCCAGAACTGCACGCCGTGTAGAGAGCGTACCAACAGCTGTCAATAAACCATGCCAATCTACACAAAACCTCATCAACCTACATGGAAGCCAAGTCAAAGGAGTTGTGATACAAATGGAAGGTAATCGCACCATTTAATAAAAAAGAGGATTTCCTTCTTTCTTTCTAATACTGATATTTTAGTAGCAGAACATCACCATATTCTCCTAAAGTGTTGCTGAAGTGAAAAAGTAACCATTTCAGAAAAATTCTTATTAAGCAAAAGGGAATAAGAGAACTTAATGATACAGGCACTGAGCTAGAAAGTGAGAAAAAAAAAAGAAGAGGTTTCTAGTCCGTAAATTAAATCTAAATCCAAAAATTGCAGCTTCTGTATCCCTCTGTCGTGAATGAATTTATATGATGCTTTGGCTTAGTGACAGTTCAGGATTTATTAGCAGTTTGAGGTAGATCACGAGATTAAAATACCTGATTTTAATAGGACTTAATTGGTAGCTAATTTAACAAAGTGATTCAACAGAATTTGTTATAATCAAAACAGAAATTTGATTACAGATTTGAGAACGGCAAGGTTCACACTAGGCTTATTACAAGGCTAAATCAAATTACACACACAGAAAACAGGGATATTCAAACACACAGAGGTTAACCTATACTAAGATTTCCTTTCTCTCAAGTTTAGTGAATTACTCACTTTTAATGCATTCTTGACCTTTAGAAAACTGACCTCGCCCTTATCCTTATCTGCATTGATGGACGACTGTCAGAGATGTCCCAGTTCAGGGCAAGAGGTTGGTCACAGTCCACTGTGGTCCAGAAAAGCTCAAGGGGTCTCCTTTAGGGTTGCTATTTATAGGATCATGAGATAATTGACTTTTGTCAGTATTTTTTCATCCAGTCCAATTAGACTGGATGAAATTAGAATTAGGTCATTCTGACATCTTCTATCAGCTTATAAATTCAGTACTTTTCAGATTGTGTCATTCTGGTACTGTCCTGCTTGGGCTGCAGTCCAGTCACTAGGCATTCTAGAGATTGTCAGGGTGTGACTTGTCATCCCTGGTCACTATCTTCGTCAGGTAGCTGGAGTCCCAGGTGTTGTCTGAGACTGTCTCATCTCTCTGACTCACTACACCTGTACAAAAGCAAGAACAGAATGGGAATTTTCTCCCATAACATGCGTGACTTAACCTGGATCACCAAGTCACCCCAGGGGAAGGGAGAGGGAGACAACACTGCACAACCACACCCTCCAAAATCCAAGAGCTTTGGGATTGTCTGTAAATTAATAATATTTTTTTAAAAAAATGTTAAAATCCTGGTATGGAGCAAAATTATGTGTCAAAATCTTAAAATGACTTTCATTTTTCTGGTCAGCTCTTGCTGCTAGAAGAACTACTATATGTAAACCTTTGTGTAAGATACATGTATACAAATAAGATATACATATACATGCCAATATACACGCACATGCAAAATTAATGTAAACCTCTCACAGGTGGAAATTTATATGTCAAATACCTAAGTGCGTATAGACAGAGACAAAGTCATCATTTCCATGAGAGTGATCTTACTTATTTTTATTATTATTATCTGTAGATCAATGCATGTAGCCGACAAAGTTCCTACATTTAGTGTGCTAAGATTAGTACAAAGAAATCTGCATTAGGATGCGTATCTGATGTAGCTGAGACACATATTGCCTTCTGTTATCCACTAGGAAACAGAAAAGGATAATGCCTTCTGGAGAACAAAATCACACTGTAGAGAGTGCTTAAAGAGAAATCTTGGATTTTATCTCACAATCTTGTTCGAGGCAGAGTAATAAAATATGGTTTGCTAGCTCTGTAAATCAATCTCCCACAGTGGTTAAGACTGGGAATGATATCATGTTAGAAAGTTGGGACTTATACTGGACTTCCACAAGTTGTTGGCTAATGTGGTTTGTTTGTTGAGTTTTTTAAACGAAGGGAAGAAGAAAGCTCTTTCCTAAATGTCATCTACTTTACGGCACAAGACCTAAGTCAATAAGAAAGGCAATGAATTGTACGGGAATTTCAGCTGGAAGAAGTGACACTTGAACTCCTGGGTTCAATATATCCCAAGGCTACACATGTATTTGTAAGAGTGTCTGGATCCTTCCTTTCTTTTTGACCTCAAAACGAATGAAAGTATTCATTCTGAAGCCAGACTCTTTCAAATTATCTCACATCATGGAGAGACAACTAAACTCTAGAAATCAGTACACAAGAGGAAGCTGTCGTTTAACAACCATGAAAATTTTAAGTAATCTGTTATTCTTTCTGTATTAATTTATTTTTCAAAGAGTCCCCATAGACATATTCAAATATCATTTAACATTCTGCATTTTGTTTATTGTGATTTTAAGGGTATCTAAAAGAAGTAGGTATTCTAAACTCAGGTTAATATGAACTTGGTAAGACAATATCAACACACTGCCTCTATTGTTTTTCCATAGTATGCCACAAGAATACATTATGTCGTATTCAACTAAAATTATTTTCTCTAACATGCCAACTAGCAATGATATGTCACTATCATAAAATTAAAGTTCTCGTGCTTTCTTTCTGGACCTTATTTCATCACTCCACTGTTGAGGAGCCTCAGTTATAGCATCTCAGTACTGATTGTTAGCTTTTGTAACATTACCTTTTTTTTCATATCATTTCTGTCTGAATAGCGTTTTCTCCCTTTTACCTTTTGGTAGTAAATGTGAGAAATATTTGGTCATGACACTTTTCTATGTAGAGATGTAAGCAGCATACTTTAGCATGATATAGGTATAATTTGAAAGGGTCAGAAAGGAAGAAAGTCAGCCAGTTTTCTTATTGGTACAGTGAATGAGGCTGAGGAAGCAATGTCTGTTGTATTGAAAGCACTGGTATTAATTTCTATTGTCTGTGATGTGTGAAATTGTACATGAGACTATGTAGTAGTTTTTGCATTCCACTTGTTTCCTATTCAGATGAGAGCAAAGATGAACCCTCCTAAATTGTACCAACTTGATTCTAGCTCTTAGAAGTAATATTGGTGAACATCAATTACTAGTCCTCAGAAAGGTCCCTGTCCTCATGGAGCCTGGGCTAACCTCATGGACCACCGGTGACTTCCCAATGTTTTAGTCACATAGTTTTGCAGAGACAGCAGAATGACGCTCCCAAACATGAGACATTTCAAGGAATTTCCAAACTTCAGGAACAAGCCAAAGAGACTCCATAAATTTCCCCTCCATTTACCATCTTTCCTTATCTTCCCACAAGATGTCTAGCGGCTGTGAAAGGGGTGAGTACCTCAGCAAATCCTGATGCCATGAACTCCAGACGCTAGATGGTCCTTACGTGGACGCTATAAGCTTGGGACATGCAGGGTTTATCCCTCCTATTTAAGAAGGTGATTGTGCTGCCCTCAGCAGCACTTAGCTTTCTCACAGCAGGACTGAGAGACAAAGAACAAGCAGAAAGCCAGCCTTGGCTTTGCAAGAAAACGCAAATCAGTTGTCAACATACTTGCATAGAACTTAGACCTTCTTATTAGGACAACTGGGTAAACACTTCAATGTGAATTTGTTGATAAAAATCTACAAAAAGTGCTCTAAAATACATGCTCATCATGTGCAAAGGTGAGAAAAGAAAGAGAAACCCTCAGACAAAGGAGAAAAGGTTGTTGTCTTTTTCTTCATTTAAACAGGAAATTTCAAAATCCCCTCCCATATCTAAACTATCCAGAGTATGATTTTCCAGCTCTCGGATAGGGTAGGCATAGGCAGACAAACTGCAGAGATGTTCTCACAGTATTTCCACCTCAGAATTGGTTTTAGAGGATGTATCTTGGAATTTCCACTCTTGCCAAAACTACGCCTCAGGTAATGGGTCTGTATCAAAGCTTCCTAAATCAAACCCAGTGCTTTCCTGAAATACATATAACAAACAAAGCTCCTAATCTGTTTGCTCTGACTTCTGATTTGAAAAACTGCTAAGTATCTCTGCTCCCCATTCATGTGCAAACCATTCTGATTTGTACTCAGAATGAATTATCAATTCAGAAATGTTCACTTAAATGAACCATTCTGTACAGGCTCATAAATAAAAAAAATAAATACTGAAGTAGATGTAATTCAGATTTTTGTCAAAAGAATACAGGAAGAATATATCCATAGGGCAGAAAATATGGCCTAAAAATATTAAATATTTAGTAAAGGTGCTATTACCTTTTGGCTGCTCCAGCTTTTTTCTTCATCAGTTGCAAAGCTCCTTAATACTTTATTCAACTTTGTCCCCAAAAAGCCACTAAATTCTACTGCGTACTCCTAAGATTTTTTTATGAAGTTGGAATTAAGTAAGTTTGTTGAAGAACAAATGTCAGTTTGAACTGGATTTGTTCAGCACTAATTTTTTCTATGAAGCTTCGTGTTCGGCTTCTTTCTAAATAACCTGTATTAATCTAAAGGGATATTTTGGGCTTTATGCTAATAGACTGACAAAAATCAGAACTGTAAGTTTCCCGGGGAGGAGGGAAGGGAGCTTACAGCTATTAACACTTCTTCTGTCTATAAATACATTATATTGTAATACATAATTTTATGCAAACGATTCTGGCTTAATAAGCTTTGCATGTGTGTATGAATATATTTTAAAATAAAATGGGACAAATATCTTACTCTTTCAGTTTTCCTTATTTGTGTATTCTTTCATGTGCTTCTGCTCTATTTACTTCTGGACAGCCAAGACATTGAAAGACACATGGAATATTCTGTTAACCCTCTTTGTAGCAACAAGGCAGGCATCACCCTGTGCCATGGTTTATCCCCGATAAGCAGCTAAGCTCCATACAGCCACTTGCTGTGGGATGGTGGAGAGAGTCAGAAGGGCAAGAGCACGAAAACTTGTGGGTTGAGATACAGAGAGTTTAATAGGTAAAGCAAAAGCTGCATCCACAAGCAAAACAAAATAAGGTATTTGTTCACTTCTTCTCATCAGCAGGCAGGTGTTTATCCATCTTCAGGTCATCAAAGCTTCATAACAGTTGCTTGGGAAGACTGTACTGCCCTCTTGGCATGTCTGTGCTCACTTTATGCCTCCATGTCTGACATATCAGCACCTGTAATCCTGCATCATGTGCCAGAACTGCCCTAATATAAGCAGTTAGGCAAACAAATCTTCTCTAATCTCATCCGAGATCCAAAACCAAGGAAAAATAATGTATACCTTCATTCGTGAGACCCTAAAAAGGAGCTGAAATTAAAGAACACCCAATATAGCTTAATTTATGTTTCTAATGTGTTATGCATACACACAAATGGTGCATATCATATCTATGCTCTATATATTTATATCAGCTCATATACTTATACCCATACGTGTATACCCGAATCTATACAGGCATACTTCCAATCCAAAAACTCAAGGCCTTCTTCTATATAGCCATCTCTCACGTGCATGTAACGTGTTGGCAATCTCACTCATAATGCAGATGACCTGAGTCTGACATTAGCACTGACTGAGGAGGGTAAAACCCAGATATTCTTGATCACCTAGAATAGAAATGCTCTACTCCTCTTGTAGGAACAGGCTACGGTAGAAAATTATATGACATTTATAGGCATATTCTCTGTGTGTATGTCCATTTCAAGTGATTGTGCAGAGGAAGGGTATTAAGTAACAAATTTAAACTGAAAATAATTTGGGTGGTTTGGATGGAGTGGAGGGGAAGTAAAAAAGGTAATTCATGCTTGCCCATGTAGCAGGTTTCAGCAAGTCTCTATTAGTCCCTCATTAGTCATGACTAGCCAGCACTCAGAGACGAATGTTGGGATTTTTTTCCTCTTTCTGGTGGTTGAAGTCTCATAGATGAGAGTAACTGTGATCTTTACCACAGACAAAAGCCTGCCAGCGCCCAGTGTTTTAAATCAAAACAGTAGGGACCTCTAGCAATGAGTCCCGTTTAGCTACATTTTCTACTCTAACTGCTGAGTTTCTCCTGGGGGAAAGCCGCTCTGTTGCATTCCAGAACTGCCTGTCACAGAGGAAGTGCTCAAGCACAGCAGTCCCTGTGATTTAGAGATGTAAAATTGCATCTGATCATTACTCTGACTGGGCAAAGTGAAGAGACTTTTCATGTCCTTCTAAACCTTTCATATTTGTTTTCTTGTGAGACAGTGTAGAGTAAGGATATTGAAAGT
This sequence comes from Dromococcyx pavoninus, assembly GCA_033558185.1. Lineage (NCBI taxonomy): Eukaryota > Metazoa > Chordata > Aves > Cuculiformes > Neomorphidae > Dromococcyx > Dromococcyx pavoninus. Next base: position 2,633,423 of record JAUMJL010000060.1, on the reverse strand, counting down.
GTCAGGACAGCTCAGCCTAGAAAAAGGAAACCAAAGTGAGGTATGATAGGTGTTCAAATATGTTGGAGTACAGAGATGAAAGAAATAAGTTGGTTCTCCTTGTGCCTCATGGATAAGACAATGGAAAAAAATTCTGGCAAGATAAATTTAGGCTAGATACCAGGAAAATACTCATTACTAATAATGCACTGGAATAGATCTCTGGAAGTTTCTTACTATTGGTAAACAAACATCTGTGAGAAATGATATGGACATAATTTCCTCTGCTTTCACACAAATGTGTGAACTCTCAGGGCATCCCTAGTCCTGTTTTCATAACGCTGTGTCTATGAGTACTGTACAGCCATAGAAAACTACCCTCAAATTAATACATTATATATTATATTCTTCAGTCTATGATCTATGTTTTACATCATTAACAAAAAGATCCATTGCCTATACCATTACACTTAAACTGTCATAATTGGTTGATTGTCACTCATCGCTTTAGTATGATAGACATATTTATGAGTGTTTACATAAACCAGAAATTTAAATTCTACAACCCTTAGGCTTATATAAAAAGGAATACTTTTTCAAACAGCAAGAAAATTGAATTCAGAGGTTAGATGCAATGGTCATTGCTGCTGTCATTAAGTCAGAGATTTTGTATCAACTTGAATTATATGAATTATTCGATGAAGAATATGCATACCACTACTTTTTCAGAGCTTAGGATAATCTAGGGCTGACTTGCTGTTGTTCTATTCTGATTTTTACACAAGTGAGTGTAATTCAGAACAGTTATTCAAAGTCACAGCTTAGTCTTTGTCCCAGGTTTTCCTTCAAGAGTGTTCAGTAGCACAAGCTTAAAAATCATGAGAAACTAGGCAAGTACATCCAATTCCCCTACTATACCTTCCAACCTGGAAAAATTGTTTAAATGTTGATTATTTAGAGCTGGATACTATCTAGACTGTCAGGTTTTGCAGTTGGGGTAGACCTATTCCTTAGCAATGTCCCTAGCCTTTCGAAAGTAATCTATATTTTTGGCCTCCTGCAATGAGCAGTTACCCTATTTTGTTACATGTAGTGTAAAAGAATCTTTCTTCACTTTGTTGTATCGTAATTTCACTAGCAAATCTATGATGGTTATGTCTTGCACTTAGCAGAAGGAGGCAATAAAATTCTCACATCTCAATTTAGTCATCTTTTCTCTATTCTATTTTCTTTCTCACCTTATAGGAATTATGGGAATTCTATCTCCTCAGTAGCTTCTCTAGTTCTTGCATGGTTATTTTGAAACTGGATAACCACAACTGTGTGAATTATTCAAGACATGGCTGCAGATTGCGTTTGTTTAGTGTTATGTTTAGTCTCTTTGTTTTCACTTTCTTTCCTAATAAATACATTTGCCTTTTTAACGGCTGATGAATGTTCAGACTGTATTTTTATGCACTGATCTGTATGTTGTTTTATGGAGTAGCACTAGCTGATTTAGAGCCTGGCAGAGTGCAGGTATAAATAAAACAACATTTTCGTCCATCTACAATACTTTATAGTTATTGAAACTGATTTTTACTGAGTATTTTGAGAATTTTCTGTATTTATACAATCACTGTTCTGAGTAATTTTGTATGCAGGAAGAAGAAAGAGTCCAGAAATTAAAAATGCTGTAGTCCTTGCCTAATGGAGTGGACACTAGGAAGTCAGTCCTACCTAGATAAATTCAATCGGCTATTTTGGGGATTTAGTTCATATTTCAGTCATATTTGAAGTAACTCTGCCACAGTTTAGGAGAAACGTTGTTTACACCTACCTCTTTATTCATTCCTGTGTTCTATGCCATAACTTGAGTACGGACTCATCTATATACGTAAGGAGGTTTCAATATTTAGGGATAAATATTTAGTATTTTATGGATTTATTTCTGTTGTTTATCTATTACCTTTGCAATGGAGGAATAAGTTTATCACCTACTATGAAACTATTAACTCTTAATAACTGTAATCTATGCATTAAATAAACAGAACACTGGATGGAATATTCCTTTCGCATCGCATGTCTTTGCAATTAGTTTGCCTACTGTAAAGACTGTTAGTCTCAGACCTGTGCCCAATTAAATATACACTTTGCATTACAAAATAATAATATTCTATTTGTAACAATATTGTACTGACATGTAAGTCTTTTCATTACTGAACAGAAATAAAGAAAAGATCATAATAGATAAACCAAAGATAAGGTTTCACTTAATCTGCATTTTATCATGTCATGACAACTGACCTTGTATTCTCAACTCTGATACTCTTTCAATAAAAGTGGTGGTATTTATTTATAAATAGATGTAGGATATTTAAAGTAATATTTGTGTAGTTGAGCAGACACAAACATCAGCATTAACTCTCTTTGGATCTCTCAGAATCCAACTGGAACAACACATTATCACAGTGAATAACGGTAAGGTAAAAAAATGGAAAAAGAAATCATTGTATGCCAATGACAAACTACTTATTCCTGGGTAATACAAAGGAATTTGAATCACAGTTGACAGGTTTTCTTTTTAAATAGGTTGTAGAAAAATTTAACTAATAAAAACTGGAGTGTGATATGTATGTTATGATGGTTACAATTAGGATAGAGATTAAAAAAAAAAGTTGCTCTATCAGCGGTTTCAAAATTTTGATCAGTCAAAGACCAGGTCTGTGTACAGTGTTAAGGCCCAGCATACACCATATAATATGAAAGAACTAATAAAATCAGCTAATGCTCTAACTAGCACCTGGTAGCTCTCTGGGGCAGTCTCAACAGGAAGGCCAATGGACAAACATTTCTATGCTTAGTCTTTCTAAGGCAGGTTTGAGGTGTATTCATTAAACAGTTTAGCTATTAATAAAGCTGTGCTTGCTCCACTGATATCACAAGTAAAGAAGAAAGACAGAACTTTAAATTAAAAAAACATTACTGGGACTTTTACTTTATTTTGCTTCTTTGAATCAATATTTCAGAAGACAATATTAACCTCAGTTTCTCATTAAGAGGCTAGGTGATGGAGTGTGTTTGGGAAGCAGTAGTACTATTTAGTACCCAATTTGTTTCTGTTATACCAGATGGGCTTTGAAGACAAGAAAGACATAGAAAAATTTTTATTGCTGTTGTTGTTTTCTTATGCTAACAAAGCCAGAGTACAAACTGTTCCATTTCACAACATTCCAAGCTTTGAAATGTTTGGGCTTTCCCTTTTCCTTGGAAAGTAAGTTAAACTCTTCAAACATCTTCTGTGAAATGATCAATATTGACTTTGGTCCTCCAGTCTATGTGAGAGGAGTTTCAAGATGCCACACAGCTTTTCTGAGGGTTTTAGTCTCAATCATATTTGATTAGTCTCTAAACCTAGTAGTTGGTAGTTTGACATACTTTCTGACAATATTTTATTTGAAATGTATATATGTGAGGGGCAGGTCCTGTCTGACGAACCTGATTTCCTTTTATGATCAGGTAATATGCCTGGTGGATGAAGAGAAGCCTGTGGATGTAGTCTATCTGGACTTGAGCAGAATCTTTGACACTGTCTCCCACGGCACACTCCTGGATAAACTGGTAGCCCATGGCTTGGACAGGTGCACTCTCAGCTGGGTTAAGAACTGGCTGGATGGCCGGGCCCAGAGAGTGCTGGTGAACATGGCTGTGTCCAGCTGGAGGCCGGTCACCAGTGGTGCCCCTCAGGGATCAATGTTGGGTCCAGTTCTGTTTAACATCTTCATTGATGATTTAGATGAGGGGATTGAGTCCATCATAATTAAATTTGTGGATGACACCAAGTTGGGAGGGAGTGTCAACCTGCCGGAAGGCAGGAGGGCTCTGCAGAGGGACCTTGATAGGCTGGAGAGATGGGCTGAGTCCAACGGGATGAAGTTCAACAAGACCAAGTACCTGGTCCTGCACTTTGGCCACAACAACCCCATGCAGCGCTACAGGCTGGGGACAGAGTGGCTGGAGAGAGGTCAGGTGGAAAGGGACCTCTGGGGGTGCTGATTGACAGGAGGCTAAACATGAGCCAGCAGTGTGCCCAGGTGGCCAAGGCGGCCAATGGCATCCTGGCCTGTATCAGGAATAGTGTGGCCAGCAGGACGAGGGAAGTGATCCTTCCCATGTACTCGGCGTTGGTGCGGCCACACCTTGAGTACTGTGTTCAGTTCTGGGCCCCTCAGTTCAAGAAAGATATTGAGGTGCTGGAGCGGGTCCAGAGAAGAGCAACAAAACTGGTGAAGGGATTTGAGCACAAGTCCTATGAAGAGAGGCTGAGGGAGCTGGGGTTGTTTAACCTGGAGGCTCAGAGGTGACCTCATTGCTCTCTGCAACTATCTGAAAGGAGGTTGTAGATAGGTGGGGGTTGGACTCTTCTCCCAGGCAACCAGCAACAGAACAAGAGGGCAAGAGCTTAGACTCTGCCAGAGAAGATTTAGGCTGGATATCAGAAAAAAGTTCTTCACACAGCGAATAATCAGGCATTGGAATGGCCTGCCCAGAGAGGTGGTGGATTCACCATCCCTGGAGGTTTTTAAAATAAGACTGGATGTGGCACTTAGTGCCATGATCTAGTAATCATGATAGTGTTGGATTAAGGGTTGGACTTGATGATCTTGGAGGTCTCTTCCAACCCAGATAATTCTATGAATTCTATGATTCTATGATCAGTTTGGATAAATATTAGGTGATGCTGAGCATTATACTTATTTCTTAACTGAGTGTATGCAGCAGATCTTCCAAAATCTAATGTCTAAACAGTGTCTACAGAAAAAATAGTATATATTTATAACTTTATATCTTTATTTACCATATACTAACTTGGATTTGAAAAATATTCTTATGTTCCAAATTGATAATGAAAGATAAATACCTTGTATTTACCATGAAACATCTTCAAATACATAAAATGTAATTGTTTCCACTGTTTTTTACAGTGCAGGTTGAAGTGTTAGGTGTTTAAATTTGTATTTGAGGGTTACAAATATTGGTGTAGTCTTACAATACTGTATTATTTATAATTAACTATATTTTACAGTACACTTGTGTGGACACAGATCTCAATATATAATTAATATCATTCATATAACTATTACCTTTTATCTCTTTAATAGGTACAAAGTTAGAATCCTGCTATTTTTACTACATTAGAGTTTTATCACTAATTTTATTATATATTGAAATTAGTAGTAACTAGAGGTATTGAGAAAAACACTACAGTATAAATATACAGTAAGCAAATCTAATTATACCTTAATTACAACACTCTAACTACAAAGTATGGTCACAGTTCTAACCTGCTTTCCTAAAGAAATGACTACTCAGATTGAGTTTTGTTTTGTTAGCTGTGAATCTGCCTCTATCTTCAATAACTCTGGAATGTGTTTGTCAATCATCTCAGGAGTGCTAAAAAGTGAATTTCAAATTTTTTTTTGTAATACATGCATATGCTTCATGAAAATCAATGTTCACATAGAAAAGAGCTCTGAACAGTTATTGTATCTTCTCCATTCTGGCCACCTTCCACCCAACATGCACGAAGTTCTTGTCCATTGGCAGTGCCACTGCAAGAGTGAATGCTGCAAGGGAATAGATGTTTGCAGAAAAAGATTTGATACCAAAGACCAGTCTCATTGCACTCGTATCAGAACACAGCATAATAAGTTCAGTCAAGGTTTTGTCTCCCTCCCCCTCCCCCTCCCCCTCCCCCTCCCCCTCCCCCTCCCCCTCCCCCTCCCCCTCCCCTTCCCTTCCCTTCCCTTCCCTTCCCTTCCCTTCCCTTCCCTTCCCTTCCCTTCCCTTCCCTTCCCTTCCCTTCCCTTCCCTTCCCTTCCCTTCCCTTCCCTTCCCTCCCCTCCCTTCCCTCCCTTCCATCCCCTCCCCTTCCCTTCCCTTCCCTTCCCTTCCCTTCCCTTCCCTTCCCTTCCCTTCCCTTCCCTTCCCTTCCCTTCCCTTCCCTTCCCTTCCCTTCCCTTCCCTTCCCTTCCCTTCCCTTCCCTTCCCTTCCCTTCCCTCCCCTTCCCTCCCCTCCCCTCCCCTCCCCTCCCCTCCCCTCCCCTCCCCTCCCCTTCCCTTCCCTTCCCTTCCCTTCCCTTCCCTTCCCTTCCCTTCCCTTCCCTTCCCTTCCCTTCCCTTCCCTTCCCTTCCCTTCCCTTCCCTTCCCTTCCCTTCCCTTCCCTTCCCTTCCCTTCAGCTGCAGTGAAAATTCACTCTTTTCCTTGCTTTACAATTTTTTCTCTTGCAAAGTGCTTTTTCAGACTTTCTTCACCATTAAATTTCTTTGCAAAGTTTTCATAGCTTGCATTAATTTAAAGTCGAAATGGCACTTGGAGAGGCAGAAGAAGTAAAAATGCAAAAATTACACTTTTTTTCTTTATTTATTAAGTCTTAGGCATGTAAAGAAACATTCTGAGTTGGTGGTAGTTTTACTACCAGTTACCACCACTTTGTGCAGCTGATAACCTTATTTCATGTGCACAAGAGGGAACTCTGATTCCTAAATCTTTCAGACAGAGCTTACAGAGATGATGGACAATTCTAGCATGTTATAAGGATCCATCTTCAGGCAATTGCTTTGTCCACTGTGTCATGGTGTCTCAAAGCCACAGTGGAATGCCTGGGTGTGGAATGGGTAATGATTATCATAGAGCAGAAAAGAAAAATAATGAAGAGTTACATGGCATTTAAAAATTAGTTTGTTCTAATCTTTTTAACCTTTGCTCTTTCTGTAAGGACTGTCCTCAGAGGAACATTCCCCAATTCAAGATTACAAAAGAATACTGCAGTGTAATAGTTCTCCTTTTTCAGTAAAATCTGGGTTACTACGATTCATTTGGAGTTTAATCCTGTGATATTTTATTTCAACATTATATGACATCATTAAAGACATCTTATGTTGTTTTTGCCTATGGTTAGAAATTACGTCTGCTTAATCAGTTCCATTATGCATTCAACCATCCATGACACATCAAAGGCTAATAAGATTTTTTTAAAACTTTGCTTGCTTAAAATGATTTCCCTCCAGATCAAGATGCAGAGCACAAAATATTAATCAGTTTAAATAAATATCAAGACTACCCAAATAATATGAATAATTGGCACAGTGCAGTGCCTACTGCCCAGTTCCCAACAGCTGGTCACACTGGCACATGGCACCATCTCAACAGTCTTTGAGATAATGACTTTGGCATCTGCCGATGAGCGTTTGCTACTGCCCACAGAATTTACAACTCACAAGTGGGAAACAGAGGCTCCAACAGAACTTTTTTATGCAAGGTCTTTGAAATTTATTAATGTAATGCAAACACAAGCCTTCCAACCCATTAAATTGTTGATGTTATGCGAATCCACTCTGGAATTGCAGATCCTCATTAACATTATTTGCATGTTAATCTGCATCTTTTTAATTAGTGATATTATTTATGCACATAATTTTCGCCTACTGGTGCCAAGGCTGAAGCGCATTAATTAATCTACTGAGATGCCAAACTGTTTATTTTCTCCCGTACTTTTATTTGTTTACATGGTGTTTTGGATTCAGGGAAAATAAAAAAGAGCCTCAAGAATAAAAGCAGAAAGACAAGATTAACTAAAAGCTCTTTTTGTTTTCATAATTTAAATTGTAATATTAGCCAAATGTTGTGTTTCTTCCCTCAGAGATCGGTTATTCAGTTACATTACCTTGATGTATTATTAAAATTTATAATGGACTCTAGAGGCTTCTTTTAGTTCTCTCCTTCATTTACAGAATATACTCAATGTTATTTTAATCTTCCTACAACGCTTCCATGCATAGGCAATGATCAGTTCTCCCTTGCGAATCTCCAGTGCTGCTCCACTTTGCACAACTGATAAACATTTAAATAAGCCTTTTCAAAAAAGAATAGCATACTAAAATTATTAACCCATTAATGGAGTTAGGAATTGCCTGACAATTCATCTTTCCTCAAACTAGGTCAATTACAATATTTATCTGATCAACGGCACTAAACTGGTTTTATCTCTGAAATAATGCGTTGGCTTCAGCACTGCCTTTACCTTTCTGATATACTTCTATATTACATTTGTTGGCATTCTTCCCTCTCTGTCTCTTTCTTTCTTTCTGCCTCACATACATGCATTGATTCACATTCCAAACCAGTTTTGTCTACCTAAAAGCAGTATTACAATATTGTGTCTTCTGCTAGATACTTTCAGGAAAAGCCAGTTGCTTGTAGAAAGGTAGAATTCTTCTCTCCTCATATGTAAAAAGCTGCTGGTTTTAACCCTAGAAGAGCTGTGTGCATACTTGCACAGGAAAACTTTTACAGGATCATAGTTTAAATCATGCTCAGGATGGACTTGGGTTCAGTATGATATTCGAAGGAAATATTGGATTTAAGGGCATAGAGGGGCCATCTGTGCAACAGGTCAAAAGTAAAAGATGGTAGCTGTTAGAGGCTTCATGTAGGCTTGAAATGTAAGAATAAATCTGTGGAAATATGGATTAGTTGTAGAGGACATCAGAAGAACTTAAATATAGAAAATATATAAAATTCATCTCAGAATAGTCATTTTCTTATGTACAGCTTTGGTTTAGATGTATGAACACTGCCTGTAACTTTCCATACTGTACGCAATGTTTCCTGTGACTGAGATATACTGTCTGTATTTCTTTTTTGTCTTTTTCATTCTCAACAGATTTTTCTTTTCATGACAGTTTGTACACATTTGGTCCCAAACTCTTCTAGGAAGGGACAGTTGGATGGCAGCTGTGTGACTACCTAAATATGGCTAGTTGGTTGAGCCACCATCGTAACGTAAAGATCCTCAACCTTGTCCTCTAACCGTAACTGTGTGGGAGGTGAAGTTATATTGACTGGTTATAGTGACTCTACTTTCTCATGAGTGACTTTGAGCAGATTTTTAATTTTACACAGACAGAGGGGAATGAAACACCTAGGGTAAAATCAAAACAGCCAACATTCATCAAGATGCTTTTTCCCAAACGTGACTTCTGAAAATTTAGGATAACACCATGTGATTTTTGAAAACGACAAATGTTGAGTCCCTTAGACTAAGTTGGATAGGTTACTATCTAATTGCAGAAATTAATAAATTCAACCAGCAAATGGCCTGTTTCTGCACCTTTGTATCTGACCTGTGGCATATTTTGAAAACTATAACTGAAATAGTTGCTTGTCTGTATTAAGTACTGTACGATACTCTATAGTCGCCTCAGCAGAAAAAAATGTAGTTTTATATTTCATTCTTGAGAAACACAAGATGGCCTTGCAATTAAAGTCTCTCATAATTCATTGAAGAAATGGAGCAGAATTAAGTCTCCGCATGCAGCTTTTTCTTTTCCCAGTATCAGTTTAAATATTTATGTTTTCTCAACATATTTTTCTTAATGATATCTCAATATATATTAACATATTTTAGTGTGGATATTCATATTCATTGCATTCAGCAAAAGGCGACTTGGTGGCAGAGGATAAAGAAGTACATAACTTGCAGAGATAGCATTGTTTATGATATCTTCTTGAGTAATTTGTGATGAGCTGGCAAGTGGATTATGTAACATATCTCTCTTACATAACAAGAAACCCTTTATTTTAAAGATCTTACGAGAAAGAAGTTCTTATATTACTTTTGCCGTAAGTTACGGAAGCTTGTTTCGTTAATATTTTAGATTTGCTGTAATATTTTAATGTCATATAGTTTGGCTTTTTCTGTCTGTTTTTCATTTTCAAATTCAGGTTTTCAAAAAAATTGAACTGCAAAAGTCAAAATGCTTTACAAACACTCCTTAATGAAATGAAATAATAACCGTGTGAAATTATAGAACAGTAGTATCACTAAGTCAAGAAATTGCATAACAGAGATGTTTATGCTCAGTCCTTACAATACTCATCCTAGTTGAATTCACCACAGGTCACGCAGGAAACCTGTGTAGAGCCAAAACCAAAATTCACTTGTACCTTTGTTGCTTAGTGATGCTTATGCCTATTTGGCATTAGGTACAGTCATAAAGTGATGAAATTCATTAGCTAATTAACATTATTCAAATGAGAAAAATTAACTGGATTGTTAGTCATTTTAAAAAAAAAGAAACAAAATGAAATCTATTATTATTTATTGTTCATTATTGGTTAAAAAATATAAATTATTTGTAGAGCTTATTATTCACTACATATTCATTTAGGGCCAAATTTTCAGCCTCTCACACAGATTTGCCTGTTTATCTTCACACTAGGATTGGCATAAAGAAATTGGGTAATTGTGCATGGAAATTGGTATCTGGACATAAAATAATCTGACCCACAAACATTCAGGACTAGTTTTGCATTTTCTACAGTTGTATATTCATGAAAGTTCCTTATTTTTTTCCCTGGCTCACCTTGATTATAGAATGTATATTAGCCTTTAAAAGTGACTATAAGCTAAATTATTTATTGAAATTCCTTCAAGTACATAAGGAAAGTGTAGATGCTGAGTGATCTTCTAGCCATCTCATCTGTAAATGATTTCTATAGATATTATAGTCTAAAAAAAGACACAATTTAACTGTTCTATGAGCAGAATTTAAAAAACAATTGCATCTTTCAAAATATTAAATAATCCGCATTTTTTAGTTGCAGCGTTATTGTCAGAACCCTTCCTCTAACAAATCACAGTATCCACATATTTAATTATTTGTCATTACCCAAGTGAACATATTGTATTTTACATATGGACCTAAACCTTTACTTTCTACGGTAGAAAGAAGTCACTGATTTTTTTTTTTATTCCCTAATTGGCTGAAAATGTAAGGCATTTTCAGATATTTATAGTAAAAAATGTCAAAATAATTTTCTGAATATATCTGCCAATATACAGAATATTTTTTCTTCAATCTTTGCTAGTATAATGTGAGAACACACCAAGACAAATGTGATTTCCTTTCCTTGCCATAATAGAAACAGAAAGGACCTTGATTTTATTTTGGTTAAGAAAAACGAAAAACCAAGCAGTTTATGGTATTTATGCTTAAATCCGTTACTTAAAAGAGATTACAAAATAATTCTTTTTGAGGAAAATACATCTGAAATATTCATGAAAAATAAAAATAAACTTGAATACCTGGAAGTGAATTTTTTCTCACAGTATTTTTTTTCCTGCAAGCTACTTTACAGTTTTATGTTGTTGGTTAGTTTTAAGTGAAATTGTTAAAATAACTTTTTCACATACACTGTGCAGTTTTAATGATACTGTAAGACTTCAGCAGAAAAGGGTTAAGCACTCCTTTTCTAACTTACAGGCATATCAAATGGGAATAAATAGGAATTTGTCTTTGGAATAAGCCAGTGATTAAGATTCTGGTAGGTTCAGTTCAAGTAGTCTGTCTCTGAAAGTTTGTGTAAATTAGCTCCTAAATCTCTAGTTTACACCTTATTTTTCTGCTAGGATTCCTCATCTTTAAATTTATCCTTTCTGGCAATGTCTTCTCCAATGACTATCCTATCCCTGGTTAGGAATGGGTTCATATCTCAGCAGTCCAAGATGCTGGATAATGCACCAATGATGCTAGCATATAGACTACAAATCCTTTTTCTTATAAACACATGTTTATTCATTAGAGTATATGAAGAAGTTAGACTCGAGCTCTAGGGAAAGAGGTTAAAGTATATTTGCTTATTTTTCTCAACTACACCACTTCTAAGCTGTTAATGTCTCCTCTCATCCAAGCGATGTTAAGAACTTTTAGAGAAATAATTTATGGGTAGTGTTTTGTACTGAATACGATAGGCATAACTATTTTTCTATTACTTAAAACTGAGAAAAAGTTTATTAAATATTTTAGGCATATCCTTTATCAAAGTCTCAAATTTCACAGAGTCATTTTTGATAAATTCCTTTCAATTATGCAAGTTAAGGATAGTATAGGTATGCAGTAACATTTGCACTCTGTGTGTTGGTTTACAACCTCTTTAATTATAACCAGTCTCTAAAGTACTTTCACATACCCTTAAATATAGTTGACCCTTTTTATATAATTTCGTTTGGCTCTTAGTGTTTGGAGAATATCCAGCAAAGCACTTCGGCAAATTCAGTAAAGTACATATTATAATTAATATAAAAACCAATAATGAAGGTAAACTGATTTTCCTAGAGAATGGCTGTTAAGACATTGTAATTTGGCTATTGGCATAAATAGTTTTAGTGAATTACATAACAATAGTATCTTAGAATTCATCCTAACTTAAAATACGAGCTTTAAAAACTGTGCTTTGCATGCAAATCGTATCAAGTATACTATACCTTAAATGTATGAGTAAGCACATTGAAAATTTATGTTACTACTTGTCCTCTGTTACAATTGCAGAGGTTGAATTCATATGTAGTTTCACTTCAAAGTTTCAGTGCACATTTACTTCAATAGCAAAAATGCCAGAGAAATGCACTGAGTTGTGCTGCTATTCAAATGTTTGTTGCAATATTTATATTCACATAAGTCTGTGCACAGACGAAAAATAAATGGTATCTTTCATCAACTGCCATTAAGTAAAATCAAGCAGTTAAGGCAATTTCACTTTCTGACATAAAATACCCCCTTAAAATATCTATTCTATATGTCAAACCAGATATCGTAAAAGTGTTTTTTAATGGCAATAATGTATCTGACTTTCTTTTAAGTGTACCTATCATTCTATATTTGACAGGCAGCATCACAAGCCTTTCTAACATGCAATAATTTTGGCATTCTTCTCCATAATGACCTGTCCACCCAGAAATATCTCTAAACTGGAAGAATGAATCTCAGAATGAACAGAAAAAATAAACTCCTCATGATCAACTTGTTTTCAAGATGCTTCCAATGTTATCATTCCATTAATAATGCATTTTTTTTGTCAAAACTGATCAGCATCATAGTTTTTTCCTAGATACTGTTTATTATAAATCACTTCGCAGCAATACATTATTTTGAGGTGAATAAGAAACAAAACCGTTCACTGTCAAGTGGAATTAACAGTCAGAAAACTATAGCTTTTTAGATGGGAAAATAGGAAAATTAACATACAGAGATCTGTTTTTAAATATCAGCATGTACTTGTTGACACAAAAAAATGACCAATGTGTAGCCAGGCAGAGAGATTAAAGTTACTTGAAACATTTCCTAATTGTTCTTGTTGGCTAATTAGAAAGTAATGTTTGAGAGATAACAACTTTTTTACAACTTCAGTAGGGGATTGTATTACATGTAAAATAGATATTATATGAAGAAACCTCTCAAGATATTAGAATTGTTTAAATCAAACTTTACTATTGTAACAAGCTGTTAATCTTATCCTCAAACCTTTTAAAATCCTATTGTTTACCAATTACAATAAGAATTCAATTTCCACATGATGTTTGTGTATATTGAATAGAGGGGAGACATTCCATCAAAGAGATCCCCATTACTAGAACAGATGGGCATTGTCTCAGTACTGTTAAACAGGGCGATGTGGAACATTTTATTTCACACATAAAGCAAACCTAGTAAAATTATCTCTTTTCAGTGCTTTTGACACTTTTGTGGAGAAAATCTCCTCTCACCTGGGGAAATGAGTATAAGACATCTGAATCAGTTTTGACTTGGGGAATTCTGTATGTAAAAACTGACATTTTCTTTTTTCCTTTTCCCACCCAGTGCCCCAGGTCCCTAGAAAAACCTTTTAAATGCTAGTGAGAAAAAAAAAATGGTGACGTTCTACCCTCTTTTGTCTTACGTGAAAAATCTATATTTTCATACTAATATTTTCATGCTAGAATTTCAATTAGGGAAATTATCGTTAGCTCCTCCTCCTCAGTAATGACAATATGTGGCTTTTCAACTCTGGATTTCAACAAATTTCCATGAAGTTCTTCAAATGTCATTACTAAAGATGGGAAACTTTGTCATACAGAGGCTGTGGTAGAAGTAATGCAACATTACTAGGAAACAAAGGTCAGGCATTCCGGTGGGCCAGTCTTGATCCCAAATAATACATCTTAAAGAGTGAAGGTACCCTGAGAGAAAAATAGCACAGAAGTAATAAACTACAGTACTTTACTTAACTAACGTATTACAAACTGACCGCATGCTTGGTTGCTACTTGTCTTCAGAATTCCAAACTCAATAGAAACCTCAAAGTATTTCCCTTGGGTTCCACAGATTGGAGATGCAAATTCCCTAATTATAATTTTGATTAAAAAGTTTTGAGCATTGTGTTGTCATGCCTGCATGTCAGTGATTGTCATGTTGTTTCTTTGCATGCTTGAGCTATTGTGCTCTCTCATAGCCCAACAACTTAATACACCACAAAGCAGGGTTAAGGTCCTGTGATGGTGCCTCATAAGACTACATCATGGGTTACATCCTTGGTAATCTCTGGCCTGTAGGTTACATGGGTCCTTTCAGGAGCTTCAACAACGAGAAGTATCAGCAGCTGAAGCAAAGTGTGATTTGTGTGTTATGTGACATCTCTTTCACAAACCACACTGTACATCTGTTTTGACATGCATATGCACTCTTGATCAAAATAATTCCAAAATACTAAATGCAATGCTTCTTATTATTTAGAAAATAATTTTATGAAAACAATGAATTTATATCTGTATAGAACATTTATCAGTCTGTGCAACTTGAAGGAAAAGTCTTAGTTAATTATAATTCAGCATTTTAGGAAAATTCTTTTTAAATGGACCAGAAACGCTAGGTTATTTTGACAAACAGTTTTTAAAAAGTCTAAAAACAAAATGTAAAAATAATTTAAAAAAATAAAAAAATAATTTAAAATAGTCAATTCTGCGCCCTGGGAAGAAGTAAACATTTTCATCCTAAAATTATTTATGATTTTTTAAAATTTTGCCTGCCTTTTGAACAAAGGGGATATTGCAAGAAACAGAAAACCCCACAATTTTTAATTCTATCATAATTGTTAAAGAAGCAGAAACTGCCTGTGAACAACATATTATCAAACACACACAAAAAGTGTTTTTCTTCTTACTGTCTCCTGAAAAATATTCAGGCCAACTTTGGAAGCCTAAGACTCTTGCACAGTGCATCCAAATCTAAGTATTTAATAGTCATCTGTGAAACTGAAACAATCATTTTTCCCCCTATACTTTTTCTAACTCAGAAAAGAGGGTTCAAGTTTGAAAGAGCGCCTTGATTTATACAAGAATAGAGTACCCTGTTGCACACCATTCCGATCTGAGGGCTGTCACTTCTTCCACCCATCAAGAGACTTCTGAAGAATCAGAAACCTGTCAAGTACTACTCTCTGTCAAAAAGCAAAAAGGAAATACACATTTTGATCTGGAAATTAATCTCAGACCAGGTACATTGGTTTGCTGATGACAATTGCCTCTCCATGAGTCTATAATATTTTTCTTGTATGGTTACATGAGCCTTGTATCTGTATCAATCAAAGTGTATTAAAGTATATGACAAGATGCTGAACTTAAGTCTGAGGTCCCAGCTGGTTTTCAAACTAAATAGAATGTGAAGGAGGTAAGAGTTTCTGACCAGAAAATAATCGTATCATTGTAAGAAACTGTACTACTTCAGAGGATGAAAAGCAAGGAATAAAAGTCCAATCAGAATCTACTTTTCACAGACTATGCAGCTAAGACTTTTAGAACCAAACTGAAGTAAAATCCCCAAATAATTTCAGAAATTATAACCAGGACAGTGTAATGACAAGCATTTGATTAATGTACAAACTTAGAGTTGCATCACAGCTACCACCAGAAGTGAACTACGACAGTACAAAATGAGGTGATGCCTTTAGGACATGACAGTTAAGAAATTGACCCGAGAAGATTTGACCAAAGAGGGTCTCACCTACTCAGGGCAAAGTTTTTGTGACAACGCCTGTTACTACCAACACATAGATTTAATTGTTTGAAGGCCTGATTTAGCTTATAGTGCAAGAACAACAAAACTAGTGACAGTCTTGTCTGTGTTGGAGCTTTACTCAGTTATAGGTGATCTTTGAGAAAATTCATTCTTGTAAAGGACACTGGAGAGTTGTTATCTTCTTCAGCTGGTAAAGAGCAACTTTCCGATACTACTTAGCAGAATCCGTCTTAATAAAGAAATGACCAAAATATAGTTTTTCTCTAGTCGCTAGCTGCATCACAACAGACTGCTTAGTATTTATTAAATGTATTATTTCCAAAATGAAATTTGTTTCAATGTTCAATGTTTTGTTGTAGAAAAGAAATAATTTTAGAAAATAATTGTATATGACAATTTTTTCTATGTGACAAATACTCCATTTTCATTTCTAAATGCTATCTTTTCAGATTCTTTTCAAAGACATAATGCTTGAGGTAAATTAATCAATGTGTAGACGAACCACCCAGAGGATATGCAACACATTATTAATAGAGTAGATATTGCGTGTTTACCTTTTTGATTCAAAGTAGAGAAACTTCAGTGGATTATTAACTTGATAAGAAACAGTTGTACTACACATGCATAAGGTGAAAAATATTGTTACTGAGACCCTTATATTTGATGTATGGGAGAAGGTGGTTCATCCGGGATTCTGAAACTAGAAAAACTATATTTCCTCAGCAGGTACCCAGCTGTTCCCTGACCAGGGGAGCCAGTTAAGCAGGATTTTCTAACACTGATTATATCTCCTTCATCTGCAGACTTCATTTCACAGGAAGACAAGTAGCTGCTTGGCTTCAGAACTGTTGATTCATGGGACAGATACCCAAGTACTCTCGTGCCTTTTCCTCAAGTCCATTAATTGTTCAAGAATTACCACAGAAGTGCTGATAGCATTAAAATAGAACGTAGATCACTTCCTTGTAATCAATCCTGCTGATTTTCTTTATCCATTTTGTTTCTATAGGTGCTACTGCTGTTTGCTATCACCCTGCTTCCCTGCCACATATGTTGTCAGCAATAGTCCTTCTTCTGCCAATTTATTTACCTGCTGGCCTGAGCAGTACTCTGTCCACCGACAAAAAAGTTGTGATGTGGTACAGAACCCAATATACTGTTTTCCAAAAATTATTCCTAAGGCGTCATTCTTGTGACACTTAAATATATGTCTGAATAGGCAAACTGTTGAGCAATTCTTACATGTTTCCATCCAGGGACACTCTGCTGTTGTTTTCAGCTGTGTTAAGTTCTCTTTTGACCTTATAATTTTCTCTTTCAATGTTACTCTTCTTCTCTTATTCTATTTCAGCAAAATACTTCTTTTTCCGCTTTATTTTTCCACCTCAGTCATACAGCTTTATGTACACCAAGAGGGAGGGTGAGCATGTCTATGCACTGGGGTTTGCCTAAGGTGAGCAATAAAAAAATTACATGCAGAAGCAATGGCTATAAGGATATCAAATATCAACAGAGAAAATTCACTGTTTTGGAGGTGGGTTCTGGCCAAAATCAAAATTGCTTGAGTGTTGTAGCATCTCAGCTCCACTGAAAGCAGCGATATGGGTACTGGAAAGTTTCAGAAAATGCAGAAATTAAGGGCACATTTTACACAGAGCTAAAATCCATTATGGCAGTTGTAAATGATGTTGTGGTTTGCTCATTTATAGCATCTGATATAGTCATAATATGTTAATTTATAACTTTGATATTAAACAACTTGAGCTTTACTTTATCAGATGTATTGCACTGCTTTCTGTTAGTGAACATATATAGTTTCTGAAACAACACAGATATCCATACTTATTTTATCCTTATTATTACTTTTATTCTTACCATAACATCTGACTGCTCAATTGTTGGACAGCCATATTTATATTATACACAAAACGAGGATCTTTTTAGACCTCCAGAAAGGGTTGCCTATTCCTGCTTGCAGGTAGGAAAGATACAACCATCATTAAAAATAGCAGCTGTTCAGATGCAATGTCAAGAAAGTAATTTAAGATACTGCAACTCACTCAGTATATGATATTATTTCTAATCTTTTTCCCCCTGTGTTGCCTTGCTAATTCTTTGGACACAAACATACTCCTTTCTCATTTTCCATATTTTTTCCCTGCCAATAGCAGACTTCTGCATTGTGTGGAGTGCACAAGCAGGTGAACCTTTGGAAGCCATATAACTGTTCACTGAATTGTTCGTTAAAATTCCAGTTCCTCAATTTTACACTTTCAAAGCTTTCACATACATTTTTATGGTGACAACATGATATCAGGAACTCTGATTATCTTTTTCTACTCAAGTTTTCATCATGTAGTGCAAGAGAGTTCCAGAGAGACCCAGTGTAAGTTCAAAGGAAGGTTTGTAAATAGAAGTTTGTAGTGCCTCTTTGAAGCAGAGGTTCTAGAGACTAAGAACATCACCAGAAACCCTCCAGGATGTAAACAGAGATGGAAACAGATCTTGGCAGTTCCTTCGAACAAAAGAGCATTCACAAACTGACCAATATTTCAGGCTATCCGGTAGTATATTACATAGAAGAGAAAATGTCTATTCCTGATCAACTACTACAACTCAAGCTTTGCTGTATCAACCTGTCAACCTTTCCTCACAGGTATTTTCTCAAAAACAAAGTAGTTAAATCTTAAATTAAGCAAACATTCTAGACGATTTCTCAATTTCTAGAGAAGTACTCATCAACAAAACACCTCCTGTAAAGCCGACAGTCCTGGGATTTTCCCAGAACTGCCAAACTGTTAGCAGGATTCTAGAAATCTCAAATATGAATGGTTGTGGGGCATGTCAAGTAGGGAGAACAGGCAAACCACTCTTCAACTGTAATAGTTCAAAAAAAGCAGTGTCTTTCTTAGACACCCTGTGTCATATAGGGATGAGGTCAAATAGACACATTTGTCAGTTGTTTAGCAAAGGTTGCAGGCAGATTGGTACATCTGCTCTCCTCCAAAGCCTTTTCTTTCCCACTGTCTTACTCCTGCATGCTTGTAACGCAAAAAACTTACCTCAAATGCTCACTGCTCTTTCCCTATACCACAATTGCACTATGACTGGGGAAAACAGTTTGAAGAGAGGTCTCCTCTAACCACTGGTCTCAGGATCAACAAAGATTCAAGTCAGTATGGTGAAATTGATAAAATCTGCAAACCAATATCTTGCTAGGTGGACATGTCTGAGGAGCCTAATGAGGAAACCTGAATCGTTGGGAGTTTAAATGAATGGCAGAATTGCTCTTTGTCATGTCAGAAAGCTTCAAAACTGATGAAATCCCACCAATATCTCCATCCAGTAAAGTCTCTTATAAGACTATGAAACTGCATGTTCAGAAGATCTGGCCAGAAGATGATCCTGAGAAGACTGTTGTACCTCTGCTTCCAGAAGGAGAAGTGCCACCTAAAGCACTGGGAATTTTCCCACCCAGTGGAGCTTGCACAGTCTCTCTAATGTGAATAGGTGAATATGCCAAAGCAGTGTGCAAACAAGAAGGATTCCTTTAGGAAAGAAATGTCTGAAATAAAAAAGTTACACAATCTCCCTCAAGCTTGTTTCCCATTCAGATCCTTGAAATGATGACCAGGCAATTCAGCAAAGGTCCCTTCACTGAGAGGCTACTGGACGAACTCATGTTATTATGTCCACAACTACAGAGAGTAGGGGTGGGAGAGAGCAATGCAGAGAGTAGGGGTGGCAGAGAGCACTGTGTTTCCATTACCTCCTGCCAAAAATCTTGGTGCTCATTTTCCATCATGGGATGAGGAGGAAAAATGAGAAGGAGGTAAAGTTAAAGAAATAAAGAAGCAATAACAATTGCAACCATATTTGAAAATTATGCTGATTATGCTAGAGAAATGATTGTGTTTTGAGGCAATCATTCTTATTTTGCCAACAACTGGGTTAGGAATAATTCCATAAACTTGTATGTTTGTTGTTTTCCAGTCTGTAACATCTCATATGCAGTTTTTCAAGCCTACAATAACACATTGACTTATATTTAAAATATGTCTTTTTTCTGCAGCCTTCTCAGCTTTGAGCCTCATTCCAGGGTCAAACCCACAAACACTGAGTAAATCTATTCCATTGAAGTGGTAGGATCTCAGATACAAAACACGGAATGCTCCAGCCCAATCTTAACCTCTTGTGATAAAGCCTCTGAAAAGCAACATTTTACACTAAGGAAAGCTTCCAAAGATTGAAGAAATGTTCATACTGAAGAGGATTTTGGTGTAAGCAGGACATCTGTTTCTTGATATTAGCGCCTGACTTTCCTTCAGTTATCTAGAGATCCTGGTTTTTTGGAGCAAATGTGATACTAATGCAAAAAGTTTGATTGTCTTATATTTCCGACTATTTGAGGATGTCCATCCTGCACACTTCCATTAGCAAGGTCTTAATTTTAGATTTGTGTATTTCAAAGTGATTTACTGCTGAAGGAAATTGCCTGTAGGGGTCATAAGTTTCATTCCAGAGCCTGATACCAATGTTTTGTGAATGAGCTAGAGATTCCACAGACCACTCTGATGCCTCAAGAAAGAAAATAAATTTCTCATACACAGCCAGGGAAAAAAAATCTCGATTCTTTGGTGCTCCCAGATTTGTAAGGTGTTCAGCTACTTGATGCTAGACACATGGTGCCAGAAGCACTGCCTAGTATTTATTTTATGTTCTATGAGAACTATCATTCCCAAACTTTGCAAGAAAGCTTCAGTATTGCTCAGAGAAGCTCACACTGTCCTGGCTTTCATACAGTCCAAGTCACCAAAGGTCTCTTGCTGATTAGCAAGGTCCACTTGTGCTTACACATTCACCTGGCCAAAACCACTTCTCAAATCCAGGTCCTCTTCCTTCTATCCACAGCTGAAGATGTAAAGATGATAAAAAGGTGCCAAGCAGAGAATCCCAACATCAGCTGCAGAAAAAAACTGTAGGATTTATCCTATGTTTGACCTTACTCTGCCACAACTGATGTATAAAATAGGTGCTTGAGAAAAACGTGTGCTACAAGGGAGCCGAGAATATGAGAAACGTGATAAGAATGTACATCAAGTTTGCTAGCGAATATAGCTTCAGCAATACACTGTCTGTATTTTTAAAAAAAATCCAGTCTTTTTGTCTCCTGTAAGCCTCAAAGAATTTAATTTTATAATGTCTCAACATTATCAATGACTGTTTTCAGGAATATTTCAGGACCATGACCTGCAGGGTCTTATTAGAAACAGAACTCCTTGCTGATCCTCTCCCATTTATTATTACATCTTGAGGTTTGTCAGATAGACAGGTTTTAATCCACTTAATGTGTGCCATGTTGATTTTGTATCTTTTTTAACCAATTCATTCTGTAGCATGAAACCAAATGTAGTAGTCTAAGCATATTGTATCAACATTATTACCTTATCAATCCAACTTGTAATCTCACAAAAATATCAAATTAGTTTGACAAGATCTGTTTTCCATAAAACCACATTGATTGGCATTAATTATACTTGACTGCTTTCATTATTAATTGAGTCTCATACCAGTCATCCCATTGTTTTCCTCAGGACTGATGTCAGGTTAACACGACTGTGTTTACCTCACTTTTCTTGTTTACTCTTTCCTGCCCTTGTTCATTATCTTGTAGTATCCTAGGAGTCCTCATTATTCAAAGAATGAATAAAAAATACTTCTCTATTACTTTTGAAACTTATGGTTTTAATCATAATCATGATTTTTTTCCTACAAAATAGAAATATTTAGTATACACTTCTGCCTTTTCCACATTTTCATGGGTGGTCTAAACATTTCTGTTTCAATTTACCTGAAAACTTCCCAGTTCATCGCAGTTAAATATCCTTTTCTCTTTATGTTCTTTCAATTCCTTTACCAGTATTCTGCTTTTCCTTGCTTCTGTATTTGTTATAATTAACTTCTACTTTCTTTCAACAGTGTATATATATATTTATTATTTTTCTAGCTGCTTTTGTCTCCACTAAACTCTACTGTTGTTTTCATAACCTCTGTTTTCTTCTTGCCTTGGTTGTAAAACTGGCATTTGGGAGTTTAGTAATGTTATCAGAAGTTTGCATATGATTATCTAGTTTTTCTGACTCAGTCCTTTCAAAAGATGTTCTTCCTAATTGTTTTTAGCTTTCATAATTTGATTCTTTGACTAACATTCCCATTCAATAAAATCTCGAAGAAATTGTTCGCTGTGTCAGGAAATCGTAAGTTTTTGGACCCTGATATCCACAAAAGATTTTAAACCTGGAATTAGGGATGCATTTTATTTCTTGTGGAGGGCTTGGCAAAGACATAAGCCTATATTAAGTGGAAAGCTAGTAGAAGCTAGATGATAGTGAAACTTCTGAGTTCTCAGTTTGAAGGCCTAGCATTTCTAGAGCTTGGCCTTCCAAATTATGTTCTTAGCATTATCTGTCACATCTGGCCCAGAGTCCAGAATTTCTCTTAAAGACTGGTATCTATATTTGCTCTTCACAAGAACTGATTAACCTTCCCTTTTTTTCAAAAGATGACAAGTATTTGCAATAACTTTTTACATCACATCTTAGCAGTAAGATGACTTGCCCAGAGGAAACGTAAAAATCGATCAAGATGATTTTAAGCATATATCTCCCAGTCAGCACCCTAATCTCAGTTTTTCACATAATTTTTAATTACATTGTCTTACATCAAGCAGTTTTCAGGATAAAACTAATCCACAAAGTGGATATAATTTCAGGAGCAGAAACTCAAATGTAAAGTTATCACTGTCCATGCTCTGATCATACTGTTGGAGTGATACCTCAGCTTACCCACAGGCTTCTTATTCCATAGATCTTGCATTCTTTTCTTTTTTTCTACAGAACAGATGAATACTCCTGTTTGGACTGTTCTATAATCAATGCATTAAGGGTTTTCTCCAAAAAGTGTAAGAAAGAAATCCTTTCTAAATCATTTGATGGTTGGTGTTAGTGTTGGGTTATAGGTTGGACTTGATGATCTCAGAGGTCCTTTCCAACCTTGTCATACTGTGATACTGTGATACTGTGATACATTAAAAGTCTCACACTTCCTTGCTGACTGATAAGAGCGATAGGGTGTTCAATCACTTATAAAAGAAAGACAGCTTTAGAAACTGCTCTTTGTGAATTACAGAATCATAGAACTACCAGAGTTGGAAGGAACCCAAGAGGATCATCGAGTCCAACTTCTATACCTACACAGGACACTCCCAACATTCACACCATGTCCAAATACTTCTTGAATGCTGGCAGATGCGGTGCCCTGGGGAGCTGTTCCAGTGTTCTACAACCCGCTGGGTGAAGAACCTCCTCCTAATATCCAATCTAAGCCTTCCCTGGCACATCTTTCTGCCATTACCTCTAGTCCTGTCATAGGTCACAAAAGAGAAGCGATCATAGCCTGTTTCTCCTCCCTCCCTTGTGAGAAGGCAGCAAAAAGCTATAAGGTCCCCTCTCAGTCTGCTCTCCTCCAGGCTGAACTGACCAAGTGACTTCAGCTACACCTCATACGACTTCTCCTCTAGACCCTTCACCAGCTTTGTGGTCTCCTCTGGACACTCTCTGGTAATTTAATGTCCTTTTTATACTGTGGCGCCCAAAACTGCACACAGTACTCGAGAAGGGGCCTCATCAGTGCAGAGTAGAGCGGGACAATCACCTCCCTTGGCCAGCTGACAATGCTATGCTTGATGCGCCCCAGGGCATGGTTGGCCCTCTTGGCTGCCAGGGCACACTGTTGGCTCATGATCAATTTGCCACCAGCCAGAACCCCCAGATCCCTCTCCACAGGACTGCTCTCCAGCCTCTCAGACCCCAGTCTGTATGGATATCCAGGGTTTCCAAGTCCCAGGTACAGAACCTGACACTCGCCCTTGTTAAATTTCATGCTGTTATTGATTGTCCAGCTCTCCAATCTGTGAAGATCCCTCTGAAGGGCCTCTTTCCCCCAAAGAAGTGTTGATGGCTCTCCCTAGTTTTGTGTCATCAGCAAACTTTGTCAATAAACCTTCAAGTCCTTCATCCAGGTCATTTGTGAAGATATTGAAGAACACTGGACCAGGATGGATTCCTGCAGACCCCCACTTGTGACTGGACACCAGCCTGATGTAATCCCATTCACTATGACTCTTTTAGCCTGACCCATCAACCAATTGTTCACCAATTGTACTATGTGCTTATCCAGCTGTAGTCTACCTTAATACTGCTAGTTTCCATTTGATTTCCAAATTTCCTCCATTAGTTTCTGTTATGCTTGATAAAGGTGTTTCTGCCTAATTTCTTGTAGAAAGTTCCTCAGGTTTAATGTCACCCTATGACACAATACAGAGGAGAAGTTTCAGGGAAGCTTTTGGGTTGAAATGAAAAACCTTGTGAATATAGGTTCTTACTGAACTAGGCAGTCACCTATCTCTTGTAGGGTTTTTTGGGCTGCACTTTTTGGATTTTAACACTGAAAGCCTTCCCTGATTCTTGACCTTTTGTCTTTATTTTGAAAGCTGGCATGAGATACTCATTCTGACTGGTAGGAGTGTTGGTATTTGTGTACCTGTAGAGGACTTGCTTGTTGGGCTAGCTTGTATCTACTTGCCGTTAATACATATCTGTGACTAATATAAACTGGTATTAGCTGTCTTTATGGTGATAATACTGTGTTTTTATTGTAAGTTTAACAATTTTTGAAATGGAAAAAAAATGAAACTTTCATGATCTCTGCTTTCAGTTGCTAGCCATCTTAACTAACTTTATACAACTGATGTTAGCAAGCTGATAACATTTAGTGTGCTCCTTGCTAGATTTTTAGAGTTGATCAGGTTGAGGAAATTAATGTATTTCCTCCTTCCGTGGATTCCCTCATGGAGAATCTGTTCTGGCACTTGCTCTGCTCAATGGAAGACCACTATGAAAGGCAAGGTATTTCCAGCAGCAGGAGCTTTATGGTACTGATAACAGTACTGGATATTTTTACAAAGTCCCTGTGGTTACCAGGTGGCTCTCAACACCTAGCTCATATCCAGGATTTGGAGAAACTATATGGCTGGAGCTGAGTGCCTGTAGGATCAGAATTAACATTTGTTTTTTCATGAAAGAAGGTTTATAGGCCTTCATTGTAAGAGGCAGGGAATCTCAGAGTCATGTTTCTGATGTTAACCTAACTTTTGACTCTAATTACGTGAGAGTAGAACATTGTTAGTCTTCTTTTTGATTGCAGCTTGTATCTCAGTCATTCATGAAAACATTGCAGCTTCACTCTGAAATATCACAGATATAGCCAGATACTCCCTCAAAACATCTATTAAATCAAACAATGGTAGGATATTTAATCAGCTATGTATCACATATGGAGCACATTACAACTGAACTGCTTAAAATATACTTTACATTTCAGATGAAATTTGAGAGTTTTGTTTTGATTTATAAAATACTGTTTAATATGGGGCTTGTTATGTAAAAAAACATTTTTTTCCTTATCCTCTGACTTAACATATGAGCTCAGCTTGAGTTCTTAACCAGACAGTCCCTAAGGTTCCTTACTCTGGGGCTCAAGGTAGCAGATATTCAGGGTCTTTGTGTTCTGTAGGTTATGCGGGAGTACAGAGAACAAGGATTCCCACCCTTTAGACATATTGCAAAACCTCTATATTTACTCAGACTTTCTCAGAGGTAGAGTAAGGGAAGTGTTGTGGGAGGAGCATAAAACTACTACTGTTTACAAAGTGTTGGTGTAGATGTTTTGTGTGTTGGTATGTATGTACTAACCTATTTTTATTGCAGCTATGCTTCATAATTGACTCTAAAGTCAATATATATGTAGGCTCTCTCACTAAATT
Source organism: Dromococcyx pavoninus (assembly GCA_033558185.1). Taxonomy (NCBI): domain Eukaryota; kingdom Metazoa; phylum Chordata; class Aves; order Cuculiformes; family Neomorphidae; genus Dromococcyx; species Dromococcyx pavoninus. Next base: position 2,607,687 of record JAUMJL010000060.1, on the reverse strand, counting down.
TACATTGTTAAAAAAATTTTTAAAGATGACACACAAAATTACCCAAATGAACTGGTGGCCATATAGACTGTGATCAGGATATTTAAGTCCAGCCTGAGACATGAACACATTTTAGCCTTCTCTGCTTAAGGTTTTCAATAGCATTTGTTGTCTTTCTACCCACTGAAGGATTCTCACCCACTCAATTTGTACAAGAATACATCCAGGAGTCTTGACCTCTGAAATTCTTCTCCATCTTAATCAGACTTTGTGCAAAGATCCCTTGTCAAGCCCACAGGAAACTTTTGACAACTTGTCCAGCCTTTACAGGATCATTTGTGTACTTCTTGAATCTGTATGAATGTCGATTTCAAATTACTTTACTAAGAATGCACTTCTCCTGCAGAAATTAACAAATCATGCCCATTTACAATTATACATTCAAAGGAAAAAAATAAAATACCCAAAGTATAAATAAATAAATGATTATAATCATTTTCTTAACAGAGCAAAAAGTATATAACATGTCATTTGACTTTTTTTTATTTTCATATAAGTCAATTACCACTGTTTGTAAGTTTACATTAATGAGATTTCCTAATAACTGGATGCATAGTTCTAACTTAATAGAAAGGGATATACTATTTTTTCAGGCTGTTTGGGGAAAATAGGCTTCTTTAAAATTATACATCATAAATCCCTTTATTTGATCAAGCTTAAAATAATACATTTTCTACTTTTTATGTTAAATTTACCATATATGTGCTATTTTGTTTTAATTTTACAAGAGGAATTTTATATATGTATATATGTATATACTTACGTACATATATACATTTCCTCTTCTAACATAACAAAGTAAAAATATGTTGGGGGGGCTTCACTTCAGAACAATATGTAACAGCTGTCTTCCTTTCTCTCAGAGAAGATATAAAGGATTGTTTTTCCTTTTACAGTGATCCTTTAAGTCATGGCAACCTTCTCCAGTTGCCATTAATTCGACACGCTGACAACTTAAAGACAACGGCAGCACATCAGATCTAAAAGGAATTGTGTCTAATTTTCTCTGCTAATGCATTGTATCTGCAGAACTGATATTAAAGGTAATTCTGCACATCATGTCTTGAAACCAGATACTAGGAGAGGATGATGAACAAATTGAAACCTCTTGTGGGAAAGAATTTGTCCAAATCCTAGCATGCCATAGACCATACATATGAAATTTATAAGACCATTGTAAATCACCCCAGTGACTTTGAAGATGTGAAAAAATACAGACAGTAACAGTAAATAAGCAATTAGTACTATGGAAAAAGGTAAGTAAGTTAATGCTTGTGTTGTTCAAAGAAGATTGCAAATAATAAGTTTGGCTTTGAAAATAAATATAAGGTAATAATTTTCACAGTTTCTTCTTCTTTAGCTTTATTTTAAGCACTGCAATTTCTACAAAAAAATTTGAAAGCAGGTTGAAACCCGCACTGCCTGTCTGGCAACATGACTTGTTTTCAGTTAGACCTCTCTCTACATTTCATTATGAGAAAGCGTTTGGTTTTCTACAAAAAAAATTTATACTCAACATGGAAAAGTGTTTACAGTTTCAGTCTTCTCTCAGAACAGAAATACCAGATGTGACTGCGTGAAATATCACTGTCATGATCTTCACTGATCTGCCTGCTTTTAAGCACTTAGTAGCTCTTCAGTATAACTAAGAGCAGTAGCTGTTAGTTGTCTCACAGGGCTGATTCCGAAGCCAAGAGAGTGACAGATGTGTTTGAGGTCCCTGTACTGGGAGCAAGGTAGTCTACAAATTATTTCATCATCAAACTATAGGAAAGGGAGAAAAGAGATAGAATGACGGCATTACTCTTCATCCTCCACTCTACACCACCACGTTGCAAGTCTTCAACATCAGATTTTGTTGGCTCTAGGTTCAGAATCCACCAGTGATACAAAAGAGGCCTTTATATCTTTAAGGATCCCAGTTATGTATTTGGAGTGGTTTGATTCAATTTTATTTTAGGTGGAGAAGAAAGGAAAAGCAAGATGCAAGGAAGGCGATATTGGCACTCTATATATCTAAAATATACTCAGAGATCAAGAAAAGAGATTTCCCTGATTTTTTCATAAAGCATTATAAAAATGTGACTTCAAACATTTAGTTTCTAAAAATTCTAATTAATTTAGATATTTACTCTGTTTTAAAAGCAAACCAGCATTATGCAGTGTTCTAGTATGGTTCAACTGGTGTACACAGAAAAATATCTGTTTAAGAGGCAGAAAAGAAACAAATGACAGACACAGCCAGGTACGTCTAACAATTTTTCTCCCTTTCTGAAAACAAAGGATTAAATTTTCTTTTTGTGTTTGTTTTTTAATAAGAATCACAAAAGGGTTTTGCATCATAATTATTACAATAGGTTTTGTATCACATTACTGAAAAATTAAAATAAATTTAAAAATTCATGTAGTCTAATGATAACGTTTAGTTGTGTCATGCTTATTGTGATACATGTTTTCTCTCAAGTCATTATCTTTCTCTGTAGGGAGAAAAAGATGTGGTCTCTTACTGAAATTACTAAAATATATATCGGATAAATTTGAAGTCTTGTATTCAAAAATACATATTTACATTAGAAATGGTAAAGGTTGGTTTGCTTGGATGATTCTGTAGCTTCCTTAGATATCAGTTTTTCATTTGGTGTATGTTATCACAGACAATTACTTTAAACGGTAATTTCCAGTAATATTTCTCAAAAGTCCTCATGTGATTTCCCATGACATGGGAGATTCTAATTGGATTTTTAATCCTTAGCTAATAAAAACAAAACATTGCATATACTGTTTTAGGCAGAAAATGAAAAGTTCTTTCCACTGGCCTATTATAACAAGACAAGTTTGGCTGTAACTTGAATCAGTAGAAAAATAACATGGTAAAGTCCCTATACTGTATAGATGTTACATGAAAACAATGCTCTCCTTTCTTTCAACTGCAGCCAGTGCCTAGCCTTTGATGAAGCTCTGGAATAATGGAGTGCCATGGGCTATTTTCTTCTGGTTTCTATAGCTCAATACAGGGCTTGTCTCTTCTGTTTGTTTTCAGCTAATTGCCTCGAGATCTAATAAGCTAGTGATGATGTATGCTGAGCGCCAGTGACCCTTTGCCAAAAGAAATATTATGTCGCACCAAAGTTTAAGGAGCTGGGTTTTTATCAGCCAAATATCTTTTCCCTAAAAGGCTCTAATTTCCACTGTGTAGGTTGTAAGTGGCACCCACAATTGAACTGGTTATTTTAAATCACTAAGATGGAAATAATACTTGAGGGGAAAAGCCAATCAGGAGGCCAGACACTAACCTACATCTGTTCTCTTACTTACTGTTGAAAGTCTTTTGTATTTGTTATTCAGCATGCCTCAAAGGAAAAACACTTAAGAAATTATGGATTTACAAGAAGATTTAATTAAATTAGAAGTTTACTTATTTTTTTCTCTTTGTATATAGTTTTAATGATCATATTTAAAATGTTCCTTACCTCTTTTCTTCTTCAGAGAGCAAAGATATTAGCAACTACTATCAATTAGGTTGAAAATTATAAAATATCAAAACCATTATTAGAATGAGGCCCAGGTACAAAACTAATCAATTCTGCATTAAGTAATATTACAGAGTTTGCAATTTAAAATATATTCTTTTTTAAAAAGGAAGATATTATTCTGGAAAAGTTGAAGTATATCAGAAGCAAAATCCTTCCAATGAACGTTTCTGATATTCTTAAAATTTTCCCTTTCTTTTAATGGAAGCATCACTCATTTTCAAGTTGCTTAACAATTGGACTTCTATGGAACAAAGGCAAAAATTCAGAGCATTATAGAAATTACAGGAAAACTAAATAATTTTCTTTTAAGTGAAGTCGACATAATGCCTTATTAAAAGAGATTCTCATGTTACAGGGCAAATCCAACAATGGTCTGAACTTTATGACACTATAGGTGTTCCTAACTTTGCTATCTTGCTGCTCACCAAAACAGACAGTTTTCAGCTTAGAGGAAATGACTACCATAGGTGGTCCCAACAGTCAGCCTGCTGGCAAGGAGCTCCTTCCGCTGGTCAACAGGAAACACAGAGAGCAGGCTGTGCTTTGACCGTAGGGTACAGCTAAGAAGTACTAACTGGGTTGAAGTGAAAACTCTCAGTTGCCCTTTTTTCTCCTCTGCTCACCTGCATACTCACTCCTGCTCCATCCTTTGCACTATGATGTTTGTGCCGTTAGGGCGCCCATTTATCTCACTGCTTGGCAGAAAACTAATCCCTGGAAGACATTTTCTACCATGTAAAGGAGCTGAACCAGCAGCTCACCAGAAGGAAAGGCCAGCAAGATAGAAAGAGGAGGCACAATTTTTAAGATTCAAAGTATTGTGAAGCTGTACTCCATTAAAACTGAATTACTTTGGTCCTACCTTCTACGGTCCATGGTTAACAATTCCTGGCACATTTCTCACAACAGCCCTTGCCATGGTTTGGCCGTGCGGTGCCCTTAGGGAGACGCCCTCTGCAAAATCTCAGAGAAGAAGAACTTCTTAATACTTCTTCCACAGAACAGGAGGTATGGGACATGGTCCCAGTTCTTTCCTATGCCTGAAGGGATAGGAGCTTTCATTTGTCAATGCTCAGGTAAATGCACAGGCACAGACAGGGTGCAAAGCATGACGGTGTGAGTAGCTCACACACCCTGATTGAAACATGCACTGCATCAGAGACTGGAAGCGAAGTCTAAAATTATTTTGCCTTAGAATTATGATTTTGCTATTTCTGATCCCCTAAGTAATTTGTTATCCCACACCACATGGCGTAGCTGCAGCACAAAGAATCAAACCCATGCTTCTGCATGTAAGGCTTGGTGTGAAGGATCCACAAGAGAAAGACAAAAAATATGCAGATACCCTACATCCTCTGTGGATGCTCTAATCTCTGAGATGTTGGATAACAGGCACTGATTGCTACTCACTACATTTGCTCCCCTTTGTAGAATCTTTATATGTCCCAGGAAAAAGTCTACCACTCTTGGTGGTGCTGGTGAGGAAAGGGGATGAAATCATAGACTCATAGAATCTGGAATCATAGAATCACAGAACGGTTTGGTCTGGTAGAGGCCTTAAAGATCATCCAGTTCCAAGCCCCCTAACACGGGCAGGTACAATATCCCATCCTTCTGGTGTGACAACTGCACACCTCAGCTTGGTGTCATCTGCAAACTTGCTGAGGGTGCACTCGATCTCGCTGTCTGTAACATCAACGAAAATGTTAAACAGCACTGGTCCCAGTATGGGCCCCTGGGTGACGCCATTTTTCACAGGTCTCCATCTGGACATCAAACCATTGACCACCATTCTCTAAACGTAACCATCCAAGCAATTGCTAATCCACCAAACAGTCCACCCGTCAAATCCATTTCTCCCCAATTTAGAGAGAAGGATGTTCTGGAGGACCATGTCAAAGGCTTTACAGAAGTCCACATAGATTACAACCATTGCTTTTCCTGTATCCTTTGTTGTGGTCACCCCATCATAGAAAGCCTCCAAGTTGGTCTGTTAATATGAGGTCACCGTCTTCATTCATTGGGGGGAACCACTTTCCTTAAGCGTTCTTTTCTGGTTGATATATCTCTAGAAGCCTTTCTTTGCTTCCCATACCAAGTTCAGCTCCAGCTATGCCTTGGCCTTCCTGATCCCATCCCTAAACAATCAGGTAGCGTCACTATCCTCTTATCAGTTTACCTGTTCCTGCTTGCACTGAATTAAGAGAAGGATCCTTCTTTCGAAACCTGTTATTTCAGTTAGGAAGTTCATTGTAAAAATTTACCCTTCCTACTCTTTCTTTATTAAGCTATGAATTTGTTTGACGTCATGGATCATCTGTGCAGCATGTACAGGAAGCCCAGAGGTAGAGAGGAACTGAAAATATATTTTACTTCAGCCCGGTATCTGAGAGGGAAGAAGGCATCTATTATTGTACTACTGACTGTAGTAGGCATGGCCCTTAGTGCAGCATCTGTAGGAATAATATGCATGAGATTGTATCTATGGGAGAGAAGAGACTCAGGATTAAATCATGTATGGAAAGGTGCTTAGAAATGAAAGGACAGAAGCAAAATGCAAGAATGCCCTTTGGTAGAATCCATTATCCTAAGCCCCAGTCTTGGGAACATGAGAAAACCCTTGGCATAAACATTTGTGTTGAGGTCAAGTGGGATTAGAGGAATATATATTTGGATGCCTAGGGTTATGTCACAAAAAGAAAATATTAATTAAAAAAAACAAGCTAGAGGTTTTACTTGCCCTGAAACTACTTTTTCTTTTAATACATTCTTTTGCTTTTTACAGTCAGTGGACTTGATTTTGATCTCACTTGTATTGGTTTTAATCAGAATAACTCAGTATAAGGCAGGGCATTGTTCTGACATCGAACCATCCTAGACGAGGGGAGAGTCTTATTTGCAACGTAGTGCTACCATGCAGCTGGTTAAAAACAAAGCTGCACTTGCAGTTAATGAAAGTCAGGATATAACGACACTAATCTGTAATGTGAAAAGACTGCTGATAGGACTAAGCTAGGTTTCTTAAATGTGGCTTGGTTTGGAATCAGAGCTGAAGCCACTGATTCCCTGGGAGTGCTTTTGGGATGGAGGTAACCTTAAGGGCTTACACTAGGCTTCAGGCTGGGTTGATCATAGCAGGTGGGCATGTGCTAAAGCTTAAGAATTGATTTTGTGAAGTACTTCTTCCCACTTTAAAACTAAGTATATACAAACATTTTGTATAATCAGACTTGCAATGTTCAGTTAGAAACTGCTGAAGACAATGACAATCTTTGACTTCATTGTAGCTTAATCTAAGGAAAAGTTACACGTTTTCTTTCAGTTTAGCTGGTCAAGACCAGTTAACCAACTGTCCTCAGCTCTGTTGCCATAGGACTCATTGTTATTTTCAAATTCTCAACCTTTGGTTCTGAGATATGCTCCTGAATGTTTTCACTGGCTGCTTAGGAAAGGCTTTAAACTGCCATGACAGCTAAAACAATAGATCCTTGGAACCTGTAGGCTCTGGAGTCAACAGAAACAAATTAAGCTGCTGTGGGAGTCGAACTGAGATAGGTCAAGAAACCAACATGTTGCTTTTCTAAAGAGGGACAAGAAAAGATGAGAACAAGAATGCCTTGACCAGAAAATTACATGTGTGCTTTTAAGAGGCTGGTTTTGTTATGTGAACTCACATTCTTCAGGAACTATGTTGATATCTTTGACTATGTTTAGATTGTGACCTTAACTGTGTTTGTAACAAGATCTTACAACTCTGTAGAGTAACTGCATTAAATTGTTGTCTCTTGATTCTTGCTGAATAATTCTCTCACCCTGCCGTTATATGAAATGTCCTCAAGCGCACACACATGATGACCTAATCCTTTTATGTATTAAATATGTTGGGTTTTTTTACTAAAGCTGGAAAAAGTATTTTTCTACACAAAATTCAAAAACATAAGGACTGCCTTATTATTGTGTTACTAAACATAATTTTGACCCACGCTCTGCAAAATATGTTTCCATTTTGTACCTCATTAAAGCAACTGGGTCCAATCTTTCCACCTACTTATGTTAGTACAAAATCTCTATCTCACAGGCATTGTATTTCAGATTGATTATTGGAAGTAATAGAAAAGCAAGTTATAGATTGTGCCAACTGATTTTAATGGTAAAATGTAATGATGCAACAGTAGCTCATGATGAAGGAGCTGTCTCAAGAGAGACAAAAGAAGAAAATATTTGAGTACATTCTTATTCTACCTTCATTACTCAGGTTTGAATTAAATTCAACTTCAGTATAATTAGCTGAAAAAAACTTACATTTTTAAGCTGGAGAATGTAAGCATATTGCATTAAATAGATTAGTTGAACATTACTTGTAAAGCCAACTGCTCAATAAATACATTATTTTCCTAACAGAACTGATATTCAACTTGACAATTTGTATAAACAACATGTATGTTCTTAGTGTATATGTTTATCTACAATAGTAAACATAAGCAACCTTTTGCCTATCATATAATGCCCCTAAAGGCATTATGGGTTAACAGTGATTTAATCCCCTTATGCATGCATAATATGACAAGCTTTGCATAAATGATAATAAATAATTGGTGTGTATAAATAATTCATCATTTATTTTTGCAGTAGAAATAGAATTCTTAGACATATTTTAAACAAAGGGAATAGCAAACATGATCTAAATCAGAAAAGGGGTTAAATTGCATTATACAAAACAATGTTTCAAATAATCAAGACTCATGCATGCATCATATATTTTTATTTCTTTCATGCTACCATATTATATTGCCAACTTGTTCTCAAGTATGGAGCAGTACATATTTAAAAGCATCATAAAATAATGGAATAAATAAATGCTATATCATGTATTTAATACAAAAAAGAGGGAGCAATATATCAGAAAAAAATAATATATGTCCTGTGTTCTCCAGAAAACTGGACATTATTGATGGATTTCATTTTTCTTCTGGACTCAGTTCTGGTATTTGGGGGGGATTCTTCTAACTCTTCCAGTGCAGCAAATGGATGATAAAATTTTAAAATATTAATTTTTGTAGTAATTTCTTATTTAATAATGGTAGAGTTATTGTCTCACAATAGATAACTAATTGGTTGACATTTTTTTTTTGATGAAGTGATAGTCTAAAATAATACGGTGTTACTCTAAGTAGGTGACACTCGTAATAGTTAAGAATGGCGAAGATTTCAAGATTCAATGTGTACAGCACTGAATTAACTTCAAGAATGTAATGCCATCCTTATTCAGCAAGGCAGTCAAATACACACTTAAGTTTAAGAACATGCATCAATTTCATTGACTTTACATTATTCTCTCCAGAGTATATTTCTTTTCATTAGGAAGACAGATTCTTAACTACTATCAAACTGTTGACTCAACTTGCTTCAATAAGTCCCTCTGAAGCTTCTCAAAGTCTGCCCTAATTTTGACCAATATAAAGAGCACTGGCATTTGCAAATGTTGGCATGTAATTTCTTAACCCTTTCTTACTGACAATTGTGTTTACAGATACATATATCAGGTAGGATTGATCACAGTATCTAAAGAGATTCAAAATTCTGTTACAAAGGAAAACCCCACAATTATTGTATATTATTTTGTCACTGTATTGAATATTTCTGGTTATATTAAGCAGCTGTGAGATACCTAGCTGTTACTGTATAGCTCCATTAAAAAAAAAAATATTTTATACCTGTATTCTGACTTTTATCTATTTTCCAACCAAAACCAGAACCTGTTCTCTCACTTCGTGACTGCTTAAAAATCATATATAAGCAATGTTAGCTATTTTGAAAGTACAAGTTAATATATTTCTATCATTTGCCTGTAAAGTACAGAATTGTAAAGTGCACAAATTTGCCTTTGTGCCTATCATGCCATGGCCACTCAGTTGTTTCACTATACATTATTCATTACTTTTCATTAGTTTCAATCAATTTTCTTATATTAATTCATAAATCCCAGAATTGTGCCTATTTCCCATTTAAAATTAGATAAGAACTCTTGATACTATCAGATATAGTAGTGAATTTAAATATAACGTTGCTTTGGGTTTTTTTTTTGTTTTGCTAGAAGCTCACCTAGAATTTAAATATTTTTGTTTATTAATTTGCTGGAACCTCTTTCGTGACATCTCATCTTCTGACTATCCCTAAAAAGCACAAGACCTAAAAAGTTTCTTGCTTAAATCCAACATATTGAGTTTCAGCATTCCTTCTCATCTTCCATATGACACTAGAGTCATTCAAAATCCATAGGTTTGTTTTTCCTTACGAGTTCAACTGCCTTCACATCAAGCTGCCTGTCCCTGAGCCCTGCAAGAACTGCATCTTCTTGGGAATCCCAAGCAGTTTAGACTCTCAGGTAATATTGTAGAACTTTCAGGTTCACATTTTGTATATATATGGGGAATCTGAACATATGTAAGTCTATAGAACCTGATGAGATGCACCCCAGAGTCCTGAGAGAATTGGCTGATGTTGCCAAGACACTCTCCATGATACCTGAAAAGTCATGGCAGTCAGGGGAAGTCCTTTGTGACTGGAAAAATAGCAATATTGTACCCATTTTTTAAAAGGGTACAAAGGATGACCCTGGGAACTACCAACATTTCAGTCTCATCTCGGTGCCTGGGAAGATCACTAAACAGATCCTCCTAGAAGCTATACTAAAGCACATGGAGTACAGGGATGTAATTTGAGTCAGCCGACATCGTTTTACCAAGGGCAAGCTCTGCCTGACCAACCTGGAGGCTTTCTATGATGAGGTGACCACAACAAAGGACATGGGAAAAGCAATGATTGTAATCTATGTGGATTTCTGTAAGGCCTTTGACATGGTCCTCCAGAACATTCTTCTCTCTAATTTGGAGAGATGTGGATTTGACGGGTGGACTGTTTGGTAGATTAACAATTGCTTGGATGGTTGCATTCAGAGAGTGGTGGTCAATGGCTCGATGTCCAAATGGAGACCTGTGAAAAGTGGCGTCACCCAGGGGCCTATACTGGGACCAGTGCTGTTTATCATTTTCGTTGATGTTACAGACAGCAGGATCGAGTGCACCCTCAGCAAGTTTGCAGATGACACCAAGCTGAGTAGTGCAGTTGTCATGCCAGAAGGATGGGATATTGTCCAGAGGGACCTGGACAAGCTGGAGAAGTGAGCTTGTGTGAACATCACGAGGTTCAAGAAGGCCAAGTGCAAGGTCCTACATGTGAGTCAGGGCAATCAACAGTTTCAGTACAAGCTGGTGGACAATATTATTGAGAGTAGCCCTCTAGAGAAGTGCTTGGGGGTGCTTGTTTATGAGAAGCAAAACTTGAGCCAGCAACGCGCACTCACAGCCCAGAAAGCCAACCGTATCCTGGGCTGCATCAAAAGAAACTTTGCCAGCAGGTTGAGGGAGGTGATTCTCCCCACCCTCCATTCTGCCCTGGAATATTGTATCCAGTTCTGGAATTCCCAGCATAAGAAGAATGTGGAACTGTTGGAATGGGTCCAGAGGAGGGCCACGAAGATAATCTGAGGGCTGGAGCACCTCTCCTATGAGGACAGGCTGAGAGAGTTGGCGTTGTTCAGCCTGGAGAAGAGAAGGCTCTGGAGGGACCTTATAGCAACCTTCCAGTACCTGAAGGGTCTACAGGAAAGCTGGGGAGGGACTTTTTTACAAGGGCATGTAGAGACAGGATGAGAGAGAATGGCTTTAAACTGGAAGGGGGAATATTTAGATTAGACATTAGGAAGAAATTCTTCATGATGAGGGTGCTGAGTCACTGGCACAGGTTGTCCAGGGTAGATGTGGATGTCCCCTCCCTGGAAGTGTTCAAGGCCTGACTGGATGAGGCCTTGAGCAGCCTGGTGTGGTGGGAGACGTCCCTGTCCATGTTACGGGGCTTGGAACTGGATGATTTTTAAGGTCCATTCCAACCCAAACTGTTCTTTGATTCTATGATTCTATGATTCTTTTATCTCTGTTTATAGCACAACTTTTGCAAAAGGTAGACATGAAATAATGCTGACTGTCAAAAGTGAGAAGATGAGGACTTCATTCTGTGTTAGTGTTGTCAGAAATTACTACAGGCTATTTTGTGCAATTCAGAGAAATTCTTCATCTGTCAAAACAAATGCAGCTCCACACTGAAATTATGTTTACAAAATTAGTTATCATATGTATTTATTAGCCAAAAAACTCTCTTTCTTTGAAAATTTGACTCATGAAAATCTGTAGCAGAAATTTAAGATGGAATTTTCCTTTATGTACCTGTAAGAACTTTGAAGTGTTTTTATTGATATACAATAAAAAAAGTCATGTCATCCTTTGGTAATATTACCAGTAATTCCTTAACTTTAGTTTTAGATGTAAAAGCTTTTCTGGTGCATTATTTTGCATATTTCAAAAAGCTCAGACAAGACCTTCATAAAATGTTCTGCTTCACATCTGAAAAAAAAGTGTTCCAAATTAAAGTGTTTAAAAGGAAAGACCCTATTTACTTGTTCTGCTGAGGTTTGTGTTTTAAATCTATATTGTTAACACTAGTGAAGATATGACATGAATTTAAAATAGCCTGATGCAATTTAATTTTTTAAAAAAAAAATTCTGATGGAAAGGGAAAGACTAAAAGCCAAGAAATTTAAAAAATAGCTTTTGTCAGGTAAATATAGGAAGAATCTACTATTTTTATCACCTGCCTTTTTTTTAGTGTCTATATATACATATATATTTTAGTCGTGTTCTTTTAAGACATTTTGTATGAGATACTTAACATAGATTTAACTTGAGTCCTTTAATTTATTTGTTTTCAAGAGAAATATCAGCTAATCAACACTACAGACCCAGAATATGATTATGGCTTATTCTGATAGTGTACCTTCATGATGGCAATATAGTTTGGGAAAAGTAGGAGGAGGAATTTGGGAACCTCGTCTACTTTACAGACAAAGATTAGAGGTCCTATTGTAGAGGACCTGAAGAGCAGGTAAGGAATCAACAATCAACAGTCAAAACACAATTCCTCGAGTCAATACTTGCTTCTGTCTTTCTCTAGGTCACCCTTACTCAGGATTTCTGGTAACGGAGCTTACATTGAAAGCTACTGCATTTCACATTATTTGGACTTGGGCCTATTACTGTTCCTAAACTGCATTTCCAAAATGGACTGCTAATATCCGTCTATGGGAGATACTCTTGCATGATTAGTTTCTGGATGTTTTCTCCTGAACAAGGAAAAACTTCTATATATCATCATTGACTTCATCATTGCCCAGGGATCCTGAAGAATGAACACTTCTAAGTCTTGACAACAGGTTACAGAAGAGAAAGAATTTTAAAACTGTTGCAAAATACAAACAGGTTGTAGTATGTAAAACACAATTCCCCATGTAGTCGTATGCACATACACTGACATTCGTTCCCTGAGTCTTAAAGTAATTTAAAAGGATAATTAGTGTGTAGTGCCTGAATTGGATCCTTAGAGAGTTAGTGTCCACCCTGTTTGTCACTGTTTCTTGACTAATCCTGTCTAATGAGGGTTTATGTTAACATGGCTAAGCACTTGCAGATATGCTCTACCAAGCTATCTAAGCTTAGAGAAGACATGCTGTTCAAATGTCACTGCCTTTGGCTATCATACTATAAGATACTGATTGTTACTTATTATGTTTCATATTCAAAATCTGCCATTTGTACTTGCTTGTAGGCTCTTGTAGTTCTTGTGCATGTTAAAAAAGTCTTGTTTTCATAGATTTACATTTTTTAATGTCCTTGCTCTCTTTTGTTAATAACTTCCTCAGTGAAGTGAAATACATTTGATTTGTTGCTTTAAAGCATTTAATGAAAGTTAAACAAAACTACACCAAAAAACACACTAAGGTTTAAACAATGGTAAATATGTGCATATGCACATATGGAGAGATATATTGGGGGGGTGGGTTATTATTTGCTTTTTTAAAAAAATTGACTTCCTGTCGCCTCATCAGAATAATTCGGTAAGAAAAGTTAGTTCAGGTTTATCTAGGCTATGCTGGAAACTTTCATTCAAAAAAGAAAAAGACTTCTTTTTTTTCTTTCTTCCTTCCTGTTTTTGAAACTATCAGACCTTGTAGAGCACTAAACATCACAGTCAGACCTTTTCTCTCTGGCTAGTTGTGATTATCCTTTGCAGGTACGAAGACGTCCTACTAGAGTGTGAAACGAGAGGTCAGTCTTCAGATCTGAGATTTGGGTTGAGTCTTTTTTTCATTCCAGAAAGGTGAAGATTCACTCCTGTTATAATTGCCTACATTAGCTATTTCTACACTTCTGCTAAAAAGCAGTCTCAGGAGTGCATGCAAGCAGCTGACTAGCAAGTACTCTCCCATCCACACTATTGCCTGTCAGGTTGCCTAAGGCCTGCCTGCAGGCAGCCCATGAGCAGTCTGTTTGGGCATATCTGGAAAAGTGCTAAGCTACCAAGACACATTAGTTATGGAGGATCCCAACCACTGATTCCCCTCCAAACACAACACAAATATATCAGGATGGTCCCTGACACAGGTTCAACACCAGGCAAGCATGCTGGCACAGCTGTTGTGCTTCCCTTGCCTGCTGAAGGAAGAATCCTCCTGTGCACTGAAATTTCTCTGTCCGGGAAGGTTGTGCAGAAACGATTTAGCTGGCCAACAATGACCAAGGGCAGAGCAAAAGAGTGCAACAGGGCGGCAGCCTCCCTATGCCCTCACCCTGCCTGGGGCTGGGACTGGCTTCCACTTGCTCAGTTCTTTCTGTTTCTTGCCTTAAAACCCTGAGCATTTTGGTTTACTGTGGGTGAAGTGGATATCATTGTGATTTACTGAAACAGAAGTGCATGTGTTTGTACACGTGTGCCTAAGTCAAGCCCATAATCCCAAAATAAATTAGTCTGAGTGTTTACATTTTCAGCCAGCTAAGTCTTTGGGCATATCACTGCTTTATACAGTTACAAAATATACGAAAAGAAGCTGTACCTGTGAGTTTAATAGGGAATAAATGTATCTTTCTTTTTTAAACTGTTAATACTTTTAGCTTCCTTAGGATCAGTGTTGTAGTAAAAATCTTCACAGTCAAAATAAGAATACAAAATCACTGCCTGAAAAATTCTCATTCCCACCTTAGAACTTTTGAGAGCTAAATATAGTATTTTATAGCACAGTATTTTAGACTACATTATAACTTATAGTATTGTACGTGAAAAGAATCGTTGATTACCTACCAGATGGGTCTGTTGGGGAGGAGGTTTTAACTTATTGAATAATTTCTGGTATACCAAGCCTCCATCTCTTTTTCAAGTTAGAAGATTGTTTTTAAGTTGTAAGATCATTTTTCTTTTAGCTACTTTCTGGAAATCATGTCTTTGAGAAATGACTTCAAAAATTTTTTCCCAAGTTATGAACCTTGATGTAAGGAAAGAAGTAACTGGCTGTGAGGAAGGATAGGAACTTATTGAGCAAATTTATAATAAATATACCTTTACATCCTTCTTGTGTTATCACCTGTGAATTTCATTTTCTCAGAAGACAACAACAGTGTCTCCTATTCCCCGAGTGTTATATCCACTAGAGGTAATATAGCTTCACTTGGTTGTCAAAGCTCTTCCCTGCTAGACAAAGAGTTCCATCAAGGTATCTTGGTCTAGCAGTCATATAGGTTATTTTCTGCTATATCAGTACTACAGTGACTAGTAATTACTGAAAGCCGAATCTGGTCCATTGTTAATTTATTTCAATCATTTAATTTCATTATAACATAGACAAATTATAGCTACTGTTTGGCCACTCAAAACCGTCTGTGTCTAAGATGTACAATGTTTCTCTAGTTTGTCTCCAAGGGAATTTAATTAATTGTGAAGTGGGCAATATGACAAATGCTGGAATTTTTTATCAATCATTAGCTCAGTAAAAAGTTTGAATCCTTCTCCACTCATCCTGACCAGGAAGGAACAGAAGGCTGTTACAAGAAAGACAGAGGCTCTTCTGCAGTTGCTCCTTCTGTCTTAGTGGTATTCCCTGTTTTGAATTCTACTACATGAGGTCATTTATCAGTAAAATGAACACCAGGATTGATCCACTGGTCCAGTTAACCCTTCAAGAACCCCAGATATAAAAGCAGTTGATTGCTACTGTACCCTAACGTTCCAATGTCCCCATTCGTTCCTTCTTCTCATCACATAAAGAAATCTCTTCAGGACTTTAGAGGAGGAGGAGCAGAAGAAAGGGCAAAATGGGGACATAATACAGTCACAAGAGGTAACCTTGAACTCTTATAGATTATTTTAAAGACATGATTTTTGGGTGAAAATCTATCTTTACAGTGAACATTTCACACAGTAATTGACAAATTCAGCAGCAATTTCACACAGCTCTTGTCACCATTCCTTTGAAATACAGAACTATAGTATTCTACTGCTAATGAGTTTCAAGTGCGTAATAAGCCCTTGACCAATAATAAAGTCAATTTTTGCTGTTGAAATAAAAATTCTACTATTGGTATACATTTATTAATTTTAACTGTAGAAAAATAATCATGTTTTAAGACCATGGTAGTCATAAACCAAATATGTTATTACTTTTAGGCATATGCTCTTACAATAAGCT
Source organism: Dromococcyx pavoninus (assembly GCA_033558185.1). NCBI lineage: Eukaryota > Metazoa > Chordata > Aves > Cuculiformes > Neomorphidae > Dromococcyx > Dromococcyx pavoninus. The sequence goes on along the minus strand of JAUMJL010000060.1, from coordinate 2,591,487 downwards.
TTTAAATGGTTCTCTAGTGAGTGTACATGTGAATTTAGACCTGTCAAGAGAAAGAGGTTTATGCATCCAACTAAGGATTCAGGCATCTATCTACCAGCTCTGCATGTGTTGCTTACAAGGATTGTGTTCACAAATGAGTTTAGTGACTTATGTAAGACTACAGATGAAGATTCAATGTTGGATTGAGGCCTTTTTAAAGTCTGATCCTGTGTGTGACACATTTAATAAAGCTGAATTTCCTGGAGAAGATGCAGTATGGCAACTACATCATGCATTGCAGTTATTTCCATCTTAAGATTCACAAAAGAATTGAAGACCAGATTGCTTTAGCAAGGAATTTTATCATATGTCTGACATTGTAAGCACATTATACTGCTACTCCAGTAGTACTCTTGACTGTAGGATACAGAATAGTTAGCCAGAGCAAACCAACAGAGAAAAAATACAATTGTATTCTCAACTTTAACGTGATGAAACAATTTCTCAAAAATTGGGTCTTGAATTCTTTTTAACTTACTTTCAAAAAACCTAGTAAAATAATTTCCAAGATATCTTAAACACATGTTGAATAAAAAGATTGGATTGACTAAGTTGACTAAGATGCCTGATCAAAAAGGTTGATGACAATCTGAACTTCTACAAGTACAAAGCTACTTAGCTACTGGGGTTTTTTTGGAGGTAATTGGAAGGTTTGCAATAAAGCATCTTTTGATGAGACTCTCAGGAAGCATTCAAGTATGCCTGAATTTTTGTCAGTTTTCCTTTAAAGAATACACAAACAGACTATTATAGTTCAACTCCATTGATGCTGAATTAAAATATAATTTAACATCAGTATTTCATTTTGAATCTGTCTACTTGATGACTGTATACTTGATCTGGTATACTGATGTCAGACAGGATGAATTACAGAACTCTAACTTCATATAAATGACAATAAACTCACAAATAATACAAAAATAAATTTCAGTGTAGCTCAGAAATTAATTTCACCCTGCAAAAATGTCCTGGATACTTTGGAGTTATCATTTGGTTGCTTTTTGCCAAGTATTCGTCCATGTTCCATGTTTTCTTCAGAGAGTCTTTTCAGCAATGTGCCATTCTTTCTCTTATTGAATGATTTTGTGTTTCATCACCTAGTTTTCACAGATTAGAAATCATGTGAGAGAGAAGGAACTAAGAGAGCACAAGAGTACTACATAGAAGGAGGATTTACTTTTTACTTTATTTTCTTGTGAAGTAAAAGCATTATGTATTAAAAAACATTGAAGCAGTGTCATGAATTGACTACTAAACACTGTGATACCTCGTTCACAATATTTTTAAAATAAATCCATACTAAGGAAAAACAAGTGTTCTAGCACCTTGTACTTGTGACTCTAGATTTTATGTTCAGCTTCAAGATTTCCAAGGCAGAAATTTGAGCCATATTGTTATCTCTTACATGAACGCAACTTGATCCTCCAATAAGCATGCTCTAAATTATCATTACCAAGCTGATGGGTGTTGTCACTATAAAAAGCACACAGAAATTCAGGACAGAAATATATTTGTCTGTGCATGCATGATTCTTTAATAAAAACAAATTAATGTAAAGTATTTCTTATTTTCAAGTGTGTTAATTGAAAGTCATTATATCACAGTATTTAAATATACATTTGGATATATTATATATAAAAAGTGTGTTTCAAAATGAAAATGTTATGTATTCACACACAAAGAGGTCTCAAAATTTCAGATTTTATTAAGATGACATAGGTTTTTACTGCAAATGTATTGTGACAGGCTGCACTGAAAAAGTTGCTGTCATAGATACCATATGGGTAATATTTCTACACCTCACCAATATTGTCTTTAAGCCTTTCTCCAGAGGAAAGGTGGTTGGACCAGAGGTCAATTCACTTTCAGTTCCTATTTGATGCTGGTGCCCTTAGCTAACTGTGACAAATTGAATGATATTTTCTGTGAGAAAAAGTTTTGCTTTACAGAAGCCCATTTCCAATTACTTAATAATTTCATGCACAGACCTGAAAAACCATATGATATCAGAATTTTGAACTGAAAGGCCAAAGTCTTTTTTATATTTATTCAGAATAAATATAAAAAACAAGTTTAGCTGATGTTTATTACTATGATATCCCACCTCCTTGCTGTATAAAATAAATCTGAAATCTCAGAAGAAATCACCACCTAAACCACTTAATCTCAGCTGACTCTGTTGAAACTGCTGTGGAATGGATTCATGGGTCTTGAAATATATCTTACGAAGTCATACTTAAAGATCTGAATCTGCTTGAACACAACAGACTTTAAGCATGGGATTAATGCTTGGGTACAAGCCTTTGCACAAGAAGACACATGATACTAGAAGGTTATTTGGTTAAACAGAGAAAACCTTCACAAGAACCCAATCTAATGTCTAGAAAAATAAAATCAAATTTAGAAAAATGTAGGTAACTGCAACAGGAACAACTTGCCAGGAGGTGAAGATGATTCTCCACCTCCTAAAGAGGAAGAGCTATATCCCCTGAAAGGCTGTAAGTCTTCTGGAAGAACCTAGCCAGGTGTTGCATGGATCCAAACCTCAACCTCCGAAATTAATATCCACCTTTCACCCATCAGTGGAGTTACATGGCTGTTTCTTCGTCTTCACTGTAAGTTCCCTGGGTGCAGTGCCCAGAAACTGAGAAGAAGGCATGTGTGTGGCCACGGCCTGACAGGAACCAGAGAGGAGGAGCTACTCTGTGCCATCAGGTAAGCATGCAGCAGCTTTGCTGGATCCCATGGAAAGTGTGATGACACATGCCCTCTTCTAAAAGAAGAGTCACAGCTGTATCATCACCTTTTTTTTTTTTATGAATTTCCTAGAAGCTGAAGGATGTGAGACTCAGTCAATATCCTATATCTGAAATGATTAAGAGCCACGGCTCCACTCTCCCAGGAGACTGCACTATCCACAAGCCACATAGCTGGGAAAGGAGGAGGCTGTTGCTGTTGAAACCCTATGTCTGCAGAGGAAAGAATGCAATATATCCATGGAAGACATAAGAGAGAGTGCAAGAGTGAACATGACTCTGTGGCCTGGTGCCTACGGCACTCATCTGTGAGTGGGCAGACCTAGATTCCACTCCTAACTTCAAGAACAGCTTCTGCATTTTTATATTAAAGAGTTATTGGTTTTGGATACCCCAAGGCTGGGCTGATGATGTTATTGAACCCAAATCTCCCACATTCCAGGTGAGTAGCAATGAGCAAAACACCAAGCTATTCTACAAACAATAGTTGCCATCTCAGGCAGCCATTTAAAAGAAAGCAGTGGGTGATTCTTTGAAGAAGCAGACACTGGAACCAGCTAGCAGGAGGGAGCCCGAGTCCAGAGCATACAGCTGCTTCCTCGGGCCCCAGGGCTAGGCAGCATGGCAGAGTTCTCATCCACAGAACATTACACACCACCTCCCTCCCTCCCTCTGATAGGGTGGCTACATCCCAGATGTTTATTAGGAACTCTTGTTACCATACTTTTCCCCCTGAATTATGCCCAGGAACTATTTGGAGTGGTATCAGTTGACATTGTCAAAACCATACCAGGGCATGATGAAAGTTAAATAGTGCAAATGGTGGCATGGCAGTGCTCAACACCATGCCTTGGACTGATTCAGTTTACCAGAGGAATTTTACTGGAAAAACAGCAACTAGAAGGAGCATTGGTGCTGGGAAACCTTATCTGAATTTCCTGTGTGTTGTGATTCAGGTGTGAGATATTTTCTTTTATAAATATTTTTACCAGATGCACTGGCAAGCCAATGCTTAATCATTTTAAGTTACTCTTATTTTAAGTGTTTTTCATGCTCAATAACATTTTTTACATAAATATACCTTTCTTTTTGTCATTCTCATTCAAAACCGTAAACCCAGTTGTTTTTAAGAAAGTAATAAAAGCACTCCAGGCACAGTAACCCACAATTCTCAAGTGAAAAAAGGTATTCAGGTTTCTATCTCACACAAATGGTCTTTGCAAGTGTCTCCTGAAAATGGAATCCTTGTGAGTCCTTACTGATCCTTTTTGTTACAATATGCACTCACTCTTCTAAGGGCTCTGTTGTTCAGAAAAGAATGGATGGAATCAAATGTTCAAGCTCGCTGCAACAATATATGCAAATATTACGCTAAATAAAGAAGAAATATTAAAGTGAAAGTTAAAATTATTCACAGCACTAAGGGGGAAATTTTACTGTTAGCACGGAATACATATTGGAAGTTTCATGTCTGCAGCCCACTGAGGGAAACTTAGACAGCAATTACATTCTTTTTGTCTGCAAAGAGGAGGATTATGAGGCAGCAGTTAACTAGCAAAGTATCTTTAAAAATCGAGGCTGGAATGGCTGATGCAAAATAAATAATTCTCAGTAATACCTGAGAAAGCTCACACATGCAGTATACAGTATTTATGAAAAAATTCCTGTGGAAAATAAATCTTGCAATTCATTCTTAGAATGACCTGAAATGTCTGAGTTTCAGAATGTGTCTTTGGTGTTTTCGAATTTGCAGTCAAGTTAATTGCTAACTACTATGCAAAATAGAGCTAGGTATTTGATTGGTGTCTCCTAGAGGCTGCTTAACAGATGCATTGGAACAAGAAAACAAACAAAAAAAAAGATAGACACGCTAGTCAAAGAATGTTAGACATGGAAGAATGTACCTAAAGAGGTTTCCTGGGAAAAAGAAAAAACCCAACACATTATTTTTATACATTGTGAAAGAATGTATAGTCACATGCTTACATACTACTTTGCCCTCATAAGACTCCATTCTCATTCAGACTGATTATTAAATAATTTTCTCCATTTTCCCTTTCCTTCATATAATTTTAATGTAATTTACTTCTCACAACAGGTATTGTTTTAACTGTTTAATTTCCATAGATCATTCTGATCAAAAGCACTACCTTGGAGAATTCCAGGAATTGAAAAGAACTCTTCCTGAAATATTTCTTTTAAAAAAACCAACAGAAACCATAAGTGTTAAAATTTGTTTATCTGTTTTTTTTGTCAGTGCTGGTATTACTACTCTGTTACTAATTAGGAATATGCAACACTTTTAGCTATTTATCTTATATTTTCAGCTATAGCATTGCCCTAAGGTTTTAAAACACAGTTGTTATAAAGTTAAAGGGTTTTTTTAATCTGTTCTTAAATTTCTGATATTTAGAAATTATCTCTTTTTTTTCCTGAATTGTCTTTGTATTTTAACATCTGATTCATTTTTCTACACTTATTACAATAAATAGAATTCATGTTATAAAATCTATAACGGTCTATAGCAAGTGTTTCTTCTCAAGCCATCCAGAGTCTTATTTCAGAGAGTAAAAAAGTGTAAGAAATCTACTTTTTTCTCTCACTCTTCTGGGTTTTTTTCAATGAATTTGGTTTTTTTAACTCATTAATGCTTTCTGGCATTCCCAAGATCACATAACAACGAGCTCCTTGAGAGCGGAATAGTAGGTACAATCCTTGTCAGCAGCTATTTATTATTAGCCTCAGAATTTAAAAGAACGTAGTAGGAAGATCCTAAGTGCTGAGCCAGCACATGGTAATCAAGAAATGAGGGATGATTATCTGGAAACAGGTTATGACTCTTCAGCTAGCACTTTCCCTCAGTGAAAGGACTCGGAGGTGTAGATGGGAACCAAGCTGCTTCCCCAGATGAAATTTAGACAGCTGTCTGGACAGCCAGCAGGATTTTTTTTCTGCCCAATCAGGAACATTTCCCAGGGAGTTCTATCATACCTGCTTTCCTCTAGCATTCAAGGGAGCCATTCAAACCCAACTTGAGCTGGTTCACCAATACTGTTGTTCGTCACTGCTTCCTTCAGATCGATCTCTTCCCTGAACTCATATATCTTCTACAACTCCGTTGTTGTCCTGCATATCAACGCAACAGTAAATACTCCACTTCATGTATGTCTTGCCCCCTCCTTGCCACAAGTCAGGCATCGTGCTTCAAAGTAATCCTCTCTCTCTACTAAGACAGATTTACATGCAGCTTGGCACATGGATATCCTGCCTACTCTTGAAGTTAATGAAGTTAAACATGTAGTGATGTGAAAAGAAGTGCTGATCTTGCTCAGGAGTAAAATCAACCCAGGTTAGCATCTGACAACTCATAACACATTTATAGCACAGAAAAAAATTTCATATCTCTCCATCTCTGACTGCTTTACACACGTTCACGATTCTTCCACTGTAAGATGGGAAACTAGATGGGGGAAGCAGATCAGTCCCATGAATAAAACTAGACATTATGAGGCCAAAGATTTATCTAACTGAACCTTCTCCATCATTACTATGCTAAATGTCACTGTTATGGGCCACAACCAAGATAATGAACTAGCAGAATATGGGACTGCTAGCAAAGGTAAAAAAGCAGAGATGCAGGAATGATCACAATATGGAGCAGTTTGTAAACCATGAAAACCTGGATGTATTACAATTACAATTACAGCACTCCTTGTTCCCAGCCTAGAGGCGGCTCCCAGCCTGCAGGGCATCCTGACAGGTATTTCTGCTGTTTGCTTCATAAAGAAACATTAAGTACTTCAGGTGTGCTATCTGTTGTACTTAGGGATGGATGACTTAAGATGTTCACAGATTTCTTCTTAAATAAGAACAACAGGGAAGCAGAGCTATGAACTATTGTTCCTGCTTAAAATGATTAGCATTTCCACAGGCAAAGAGCAGAAAAGGAAAATAGCCAGCCTTCTGTACTCCACCAGCCTAAGGAGACGTCTAAGCAGACTGCTAGACTGTGTGGAATTGGGGAAAGTGGTTCTCTCGGGAGGTTCACAGATCATGATTATGGAACATCTATTTCTATTACGTCTGGATAAGTTTTTCATAAATACATTGTATAGCTCAGTATTTTGTACTTACAAGTGCAAAACCACAATGTATTTCAAAAATATAGTTGGCTTACTGACTTATGCAGACTGAGTAATTATTTCAATCTTGAAACCCTGGTTCTCTCAACAACAGAATTTCGTGGCACCCTGTATTTAATGACAGAAATTCTCAAGTATTTTTAAGTGTTTTTGTCCTCAGTTCCACTTGGGTTTGGATAAAAATAAAGGAACCTGTAAAGATATGAAATAAAATTTTTAATTAATCTTGAGTTTCTATGCTCATATCCAAACTGTGTAACAAAATTACTCAAGAGCAAGAGATAAGGTGCAGAATGGTGGCCAAAATGTATGTGTATATATAGAGAGACAAATGTTATATTTTAGCTATTGTATATCCACATATGTATGTGTATATGCATATTGTAGATACATATACATGTATTATGTATACATTTTTAACATATATAATTAATTTTTAATATATAAAATTCACATTGCTTTTCTTCATTGGTACTTGCTGAGCAGCTGAATTTACATATAACTGCTAAACATTCTGTGATGTGTAACAGAAAACACAACTCTGCTCTTGTCCTATAATGTTTATGGCAAGAAGTGAGTTCTATTTAGAGAAGCATCTCAATTGCCTTTCAGGCCAGAAGAAAAATATTTATTTCTAATGCCAGCGCTGCAGCCTCATATGCTAGGAAACTAGTGACATTCTGACACAGTCAGGACAATTCTGAATTGCATGGTGTTGCTATTCATATCATAAACTGGAGCTTAACCATTTAGTGAGCCTTCTCTCTATATCTGTAACCTTGTTTCTTTGCCAGACAAGTTACTGTCTGCAGGAAATGCAGCAAAACTGCCTGTGCAGTGTGTTTTCTGGGTTACAGTACTTGCTGTATGCCAGCGGTGGACAGCTTGCATCATCTGGGCAATTCAAATGCAGCTGCTGTGCTGGGGGTTCATCATATACTAGCTCAACCACCAGCTAAGGGGATCAAGCCATAAGCGGTCAGTGAGTCCTGCACTGTCTTGGTCACCTTACAACCCAGATAAAGGGCTGTCCTGGCCCCAAGCTCAAGGTAAAAGGCTGTGTGGGAAGACACTTCCATGTTCTGTCTATGAGGTTTTCCTTTCTTCATCTCTTCTAGATAGTTCTTATAATTTTGTCTTATAAGAAGATTTTGGTGTGAGAGCCCTATGGATCAAAATGTTCATAGAATCATAGAATCACCTGAGTGGGAAAAGACCCAAAAGGATCATCGAGTCCAGCTCCTATCCCTACACAGACACTCCCAACATTCACACCATGTGACTGAGGGCATTGTCCAAATGCTTCTTGAATGCTGGCAGATGCAGTGCCATGACTGCTTCCCTGGGGAGCTGTTCCAGTGCTTCACCACCTGCTGGGTGAAGAACCTCCTCCTAATAGCCAACCTAAGCCTTCCCTGGCACATCTTTCTGCCATTACCTCTAGTCCTGTCATAGGTCACAAAAGAGAAGAGATCATAGCCTGTTTCTCCTCCCTCCCTTGTGAGAAGGCAGCAAAAAGCTATGAGGTCCCCTCTCAGTCTCCTCTCCTCCAGGCTGAACTGACCAAGTGACTTCAGCCACACCTCATACGACTTCTCCTCTAGACCCTTCACCAGCTTTGTGGCCGCCTCTGGACACTCTCTGGTAATTTATTGTCCTTTTTATACTGTGGCGCCCAAAACTGCACACAGTACTCGAGAAGGGGCCTCATCAGTGCAGAGTAGAGCGGGACAATCACCTCCCTTGGCCAGCTGACAATGCTATGCTTGATGCGCCCCAGGGCATGGTTGGCCCTCTTGGCTGCCAGGGCACACTGTTGGCTCGTGTTCAACTTGCCATCAACCAGAACCCCCAGGTTCCTCTCCACAGGGCTGCACTCCAGCCTCTCAGACCCGTCTGTATGCATGGTTGACAAGTCCCAGGTACAGAACCCGATACTTGCCCTTGTTAAATTTCATGCTGTTGGTAATTGTCCAGCTCTCCAATCTGTGAAGATCCGTCTGCAGGGCTTCCTTGCCCCAAGAAGTGTTGATGGCTCTCCCCAGTTTTGTGTCATCAGCAAACTTTGTCAATAAACCCTCAAGTCCTTCATTCAGGTCATTTATAAAGATGTTGAAGAGCAGTGGCCCCAGGATGGATCCCTGTGGGGTCCTGCTAGCCTGTTGTTGAAGAACAATGTATAAAAGTAGATTCTTTCCCCTGCATCTTAGTATGAATACATATATTCATGGATTTTATTTCCTTCTTCCATTAGCAATATCTAGTCCTAGCAATACTGTCCTCTTTGCAAGTGCCTCAGTAGTAGCAGGGATTTTTAATTTGTGGTTTGCATTCTGACCTTGAAGATATTTGGTGAATGAAAAAATATTTTCCTCTTTCTTTAAAACTCTTAGTATTTGAAATTCTGTGTAAGACTCTGGATCCTTAAACTTGTATGGACAGTTGCTTTAGAAAGCATAAATACTTCCCAGTAAATTTCAGATACATTGAACCTACATAAATGTTCCATCTGGATACTTCCTATTTTCCGTAATGGACTTCAAAGGGCTTTCATTTGCTAGGCAACTGCTAATCTCTGTATCTTGATTGTACTCTAAATTTAGAGAGAGTGGACTGCATAATCTGTTGGACTGTGGTATTTTAAAATTTTCTAATCTTAACATTTTTATTTTATGATAAATATTAAAACATCTTAGTAATACAGGATTATAATGTATATTCTGCAGGAGAAGGTTAAACACAAAGGAATAGTGATTCAGGCAAAGGCAAAACAACCTTCCAGTTATACAGGATTAAATGTACACTTCTAGAGGTACACATGGTTTATGCAGATATGCATGTTTTTGCTTTTCTGCTAGCTTTACTAATTTCTTTCACATTTTTAGATATTTTAAAAGGACATCTTAAATACAGATTTTTAGATTGGTTCTTTCTTTTGAGTCAGATTACATTACGTCAGAGTGAGTGTTTCAAGCAGTAGTCCAAGGTCTTCAAATATTTGATGTTGTTTTATTCAGCATATTTCATTTACTGGAAGAAAGTACTTGACATTACTAGAATCCTCATTGTTCTCATCTTGATTTGGGGTTTCGGTAGAAAATTTCATTTGATGTTTGATATAAGGTGAAATTTTTGATCTTCTTGCATGCTGAGTATTGTCATTAAAAGGGCTAGGCATAATAATTTGATAGCTTTTTGTCCTGCATGCATGGGAGACAGACTCTAATCTAAGTTTTCCTCATCACCCACTGAAAAAGAAATATTTTTAAATTCTATGGGCTTTGGTCACTTTAATTTTTAATGTAGCAGTACTGTACTTCAGATGTGTATTTGGTTAGAACTGCCTACATCAAGTATTTTACCATTCTTTTTCACAAAAAGCTATTTTAAATATGTTCTTCAAACCTCACTTTCTAGTTATTTCAGCTTTATCTTTATAGGAAGAGAAAAGGAAACCCATTTTTTGCTTAAACCAAAGTTTTAGAATTCCAGAGATGTGTAAAGATCTGGAGTGGCAAAAGCAGAGAGTTTCACTGAGGTTATTTCAAACGACTGAATGAACTCTTAACAAAGTACATCTGGAATCTCAAGGAGGTTCATGAAATAACTGGTAGATTGCATAATTTTAAAATCTGTGGATACAACAACCACTTACAAGTCTTTTGATTACTTATTTGTGTTACAACAAGGGTGAGTTTTTGCTTCCTTAAGACCATAATTGTCTTGCCTTCATTCCTGACAGTTTATAGTATAATATGAACTCACACTGTGGGAATATAAACACGCAACTTCCTGTCTTATGACTTGTACAGTAAACTAAGTATGTTTTCCTCATTAAAAAACCAAGACTTTTAATCACACATACTGTTACCTAGGCTACACAGACTAGAAAAGAAATTACGTTAGGGTGGATTTGTGTTACAAAGAAGACAATTTAGATGACCCTCTGGTTCAAAAAGAGGGTTTGTTAAACAGACTTTAGTATATTATGCCTGTTTACTTAATCATAAGAGAGTCAGATATCTTTTTTTCTCTTTCTATAGCATGACTACAAGGTTTACCCAATGGTGGCAGAAAAAAAATGTTTTAAGGGACTTCTTGATTTCAAAACAGAAGAAATAGTATTCTCATAAAGAACGATCTCATGAATATCATTCTCATAAAGTTACAACTAAAATAAAGGATTTCTCACACAACTTTTTTATTGTCAAGAGAAACACCGTATTTTCATTATTATTTACTTATCAAAATCAGGCCTTTTGTCAGTATACTCTATTGTTGATAGACTTGGCATTTTCAAAAATTTTTAATTGGGAAAATCATGAATAGGGACTATAAAGTATTATATTCTAAAATGCAATTAAGCATATATTTGGCATTAGTTTGAAAAGTCTAGTTTTAATAAAGGTAACAGTAATATTTACAAAACTGTCTTAGAATCATAGAATCATGAAATCATAGCATCATAGAATCATAGAACAGTTTGTGTTGGAATAGATCTTTAAAGGACATCTGATCCAAATCCCTGCAATAAGCAGGGACATCTTCAACTAGATCAGGTTGCTGAGAATCTCAGAATGTGTGAGAAGAGAGGTTGCCAGTGAAGACTGAGGCAAAAAATTGTGCTCTTCATCTCTCTCCTTGTCTGTTACCAGTTTGCCAGTTGTGACTTTCCTTTTCTGAATAATAGGCCTGTAGAAGTCTTTATGATCCTTAATGATCTGCTAGCTCTGTCTGGCTCTCTGGTAAGGAGTGGGGAAATAAGTGGGTTTTTGTTTATTTGTCTTCTTATTTACTGTAAGATCCTATTTCAGGATAATTGTGACACATTTTTGATAGAATTTTAGTTTGTTTATATCTTAAATTCTGATCTTTTTCTCACCTTTGTAGCCAGTCAAGGAATTGCAGCATAGTTTTCTTAGGGAACTTAAAATTCAGAACTATTATCATCTCAGAAGACTCAAAACAAACCCATATTCTCTTTCCCTTAAATTCTTATACAAAAAAAATAAATAAAAGTCAGAAGAAACAATGCTTTAAAATGCAAAAAGAGCAACTCTTTTTTAGAATTGGTTTTTCATCAAGTTTCACTTTTGAACAAAGGCCCTTGAGAAGAACAGGGAAGGGAGTGCAGAATTATAGTCTTCTGTGGCTTGTGAACTAAGGAAGAGTCTGGAGGGACTAGAAGAAGCCTTGGTGTCAAGAGAGAAGGGAAAACTCACAGGGAAGAAATGAGGAATATACAATGGAACTTTGTTGCTTTCAAGTCAATGAAGTAAGCTAACAGCTTTCAACAGTTATGTATTTTACATAAAACAATAGGTAAGAACATCCATCCTTCATCTAGGCCTAAAGATCAGACTTACTGGCAGAGAAGGCTATCTCAGCCACCAGATCTCTTCTGTTGGATGAGATTGCAAAACCGTTGCTCAACTGTAAAACAGGGAACCAGTAAAAGTGTGGCTTCTGAGTGGAGATAAGTTACTGAATAATAAACTTTTCTTTAGTATAGCTTGGGCTTTGCAGTGAGTCTACCACAATTTATATTTAATCAAAGCTTGCAAACTTAGCAAACAAGATTTGGAGCTGAGAAAGGAGGCAGCTGAAGGAGATAAGTCCATGAAACCAGCTGAATGATTAGGACTGCAATGAAAGAAGCTCCATAGAAGATCTACCGAACTTCAGCAAAGACCCTGTAATGAACAGAAAAGAATCGGTAATCCCAAGCCATGCAACGACAGGTAGGTTACCAGATGGAAGTAATGGTAGTAAAATGTGGCCAGATTTCATGAATATTCTATTAATAAGAGGTTTGCCTTCATGAATGCGCTGCAGCCTGGTCTTTTTCAAAGCTCTCCTGAAAGGTTATGTTCCGTGCCCTCTTGGGTAGTTGAATTAAGTACAGTGACTCTGGTGCTTATTATTCTCTCTTTCTCCAGCCCTGTATATCAGTCATCAATTGTCTCATGTTCACACAAAACCTGTTCAAATCCAGGAGAAAAGTATCTAGGAATTAGTAAGCAGATTGAAAGTGTCCAGCAAAGGATATCTCATGTAGCAGTCAAATTAGCAAGCATTTGCTCTGCAGCCACCCTTGGTATAATTATAAAGTTCTAGATAGAAGTTAATAGGAATATGCACTCTGATCATAAAGAATACAGAGAGGGAAGCTTATATAACTGCAAATCGAGGGGTCTGACCACCACACACTTGGTAGATCAGTCTTTGAATTGGTGGACTTGCAATCAGCTTGCCTGCCATGAATCACTGTGCCGTGGATTAGAATAATAGTCTATGTTTCAGAATGATTTTTATGAATTCTCATGAAAACTTACTTAATGTTATATTTTCATTTGAAATTGTAATAAGTTATATCAGGAAAATCTATTAAAAAATTTAAAAAATATATTTTTAAAATTGCATGTGTAATATTTAGAATTTTTAGTGGAAAAAATCAAAGTAAAAGAAAGGCAGTGGGACAATGTCGCACATTGCATTAACCTGAGATATAAAGTATAAGCAATTGTATTCATTTACTACCTAACCCTGAATTTTCCATTGGTGCCCACTCAATTGACTGGAATGCAATTAAAAAAAGACATCCCAAAATTGGGCTCATACAAATCACTTTTCCTACAGTTCTTTGCTGTTTATTCTCTCTTGAGGTGCCCAAACAACAAAATTCCTTGAAAAAAGCACACTCCATGATACAGCAGTACTCAAACCCAGGCTGAGCTCAAAACATGAGGGCAAATAGAGAACCAATCTAGGTATTTAAATAAGAACATGACAAATAGTTAATATGACCTCAGGGAAAAAATGTAAATATGATGTAGATGAAAAGGCAGTAAGGGATGGAAACTGAAGGCCTATGTTGGATACAAATAGGACTCAATATGAAAAGACTTTCCCATGTGAACAGTCGTCAATGGTTTAATCTGCTGCAAACTTACAACACTTTCAAAAAGTCTATACTTTACACTCCTGCCTCATCAGGTATACAAACATAAGTATTTCAATATGCCAAAAAATGTCTATGTAGACTAATTTCCCCACCCACATCCCCATGAAGCTTAAGAAAGAAGCATTTATGGAATTTGTATGTGAACTGCCCTGATGAAGTATTTAAGATAATTTTACAAAGCAGTTGGAAACATGCTCTGTCCTGAGGGCATCAGATCTTATGTGGCAGTGCTCACATAATTATCTTAAGATAGATTGCTATATCACTCCCTGGGTCTCTGACTGGAACAAATCCCACATCCAGCTCAAGAAAGAAAAATGTGACTTGCAGGACTGGCATGAATTTTATTACATCTCAGAACTCTAAAGAGAGTCTCAAACCTTTTCAATCAGTGATTTCTTTTAAGTGCCACTCAATTCTAGCCTCTGTAGAAAATACTAACAGTACTCACATTAAAAAAAAAAAAGAAAAAAAAAGAAAAATAAAACAAAAAAAAGAAAAAAGAAAAAAAGCAATTATTACTTTTGATCTAAGCTGTCCCCTGAAACCACGTCCCATGTGTCTGTAGTGTTCCTTAAGTTGACTGGCTAGGCTTAAATGAATGATATCACATGTCTATAATTATATGATATTTTCTCAATGTGAGTTACTGCTATAGTTTTTTCAGGGTTTACTGTATCTACACTTTATCCCATAATTATGCACAAAGCTGTATCATGCTGACAAAAACGCTTTGCATAGTTACCGGAGAAGTGTTTTTTCAAAGACAGATACACCTAGAAGTTTCTTGAGAAAAATGTTATCTTACATGCTTAAAAGAGAGGAAACATTTGCACTTTTCAGCTGAAAAGGTGTGCTAATTTAAACTATTGTTCTGTACAGCCGTAGAATTCAAATTAAAAATCACCATCATTCAAAATGTGTAGAGATGGAATGCACAGGCCAATACTCAGGTTGTAACTTGAGTTTAGTCTTCAGCATGTATGAATTGTCAGAACCTGGATACTGGCCGTTATTCCAAGAAAAGCAGCCAAAGACTGAACAGGACTGAAAACAGACAGATGATTTCTTCCCTGAAAATAGACAGGGTGCAGGCTACTGAAGCAGTTAAATGTTGTCTCTGATGATGATAATCACCATAGTCATGCTTAAAGAATGAAAGAATCACTTAATTCTTGAGATATGCCAGGCACTTCAGACAGTTCCACTGGAGCCACGTGTGTTGTGAGGAACAACCACCCCAAATGAATACATGCTCTTCTGAATGGGTCTGTTGATTTAGCTGGGAAGAAACATCTCCAACAAAGTCCAAAATATTAGTACTTGTCTTTTTTTTCCACATTTTAGATTTTGAAAATTTAGATTTTAGATTATTTTAGAACTTCCTCCCTTTTTAAAAACTCCTTTCCTCTTGTTGTTACTGGAGGTATTTGTATTTGGAGAATTTACAGTGGTTTTGCCTTCAGTTCTATTTTTGAGTCAATAAAAAATAGAATATTAGTGCTGTGGAGAATTTTTCCTATTCCTTTATTATAACTTTAGAAGAAAAGTTACCAAAAATTAAATTTTGTTGAGTTTCTCTATGTCTTCTTGAAAACGGCAACAGTGTTATGGGGCAACTTTAAGATAAAATGATTATACTAAACATATTTATACACTGAAATAATACTGTCACTAAGGAAGAAGTATATTGTTTTCTAAGAATAGAAACCTCTGTCCTCATCTTACTATCTCTCCTCTGCACAAAATATATCCCAGCTACAACCAGTGTTCTAGCCCTATAAGCATCTTTCAAACCCAGCTTTTGCATCACAATTACCAACAGAAGTGACTAGGAAAGTGTTCATTTCTCAGTTATTGTAAAACAAATTGTCCCTATTTTGACACTGACAAAAGCACTAGCAATCTTGTCTGTACATGTTCATTTATTCCAGTAAACTCTTTAAGGAGAGCAGATCTGACTCCTGCCTACATCATGCAGGTCCTATAGTGTAATGCTCTCTGGTGGGGCAGACTTGGAGAGCCTGGCAATGTAATCACTCCGCTGGGCAGAGCTGTTACTTTTTTTGCTGAACAGTGCAGCACCATAGAAGAATATTAATTCATGTCCTTTTTAGGCAGCACTAATTGGTCCATGAGGAGTGCAACGCTGACCTGTCTCTACTGCTTCCAGATCCCAGGCTAGTTCAACTCATTCAGAGTATCACATTGCACTGAATCACACTACATAGCTCTCCTGCTTCAGCAAGAGCTTTTTTCACATGCCTGTATAAGACTTGAGGGCTTAGTCTAGGCTTAGCAGATTCCAGATATAAAATCAAATTAACTGATGACCTGCTTTCAGACAGACTTCTTATATGTTCTGGAAACTACCGTTGGTGAAACCAGGCTGATATATTGTTCTTGCAAGTTTTCCATGCAGAATGATTACTTGTAAAATCTGTATGTAGCCAAAGAGCAAATGTTGTGAGCCAATTGTAATTTAACTTATTCTTTCATTTAGCAGCAGGCAAAGTCTCAATATATTTAAAGGAATCGTTTTTATTTTTTTTTTTAACCAAATGTAGTTCAAAATGCAACTCATCACATGCTAGATTCTGGACTATGGATGCATGACAAGGAAAGGCTCATTGGCAGTAATAGTTTAAAACAGGGTATAATTCATTCACTCTCTTCAGGTTTTTGCTTGACAGTTTCCTGAGACATCTCTCCTCCACATTTTCCACTTCACCACTGGGTACTTCACTTTTTGCACATATTCCAAACTACAGACTATTCCTAGCCTCGGGGATATTTTATGCCTTCCCTTCCCTGAATCAATTCAAACACAGTGAAAGCATTCCTGTTATGGCCTTTTTCTTTACTAATGCACACTTGGACCTTTCTGGCTATTTGGGCAGGGGACAATAGAGTATTCATTTAAAAAATAAAGTATTCAGGAGATAAACACGCAGAAAATAACAACTACAAATTCATAAATATTCCAACAGTGATATGATGAAGCATATCAGAAAATGCTTTTATAAAATTAAAAATGATGAGAAAAATCTAGGTAAAAACAATAAAAATAAGTAGTTACCTGAGAAGTGATTATTAAGTGACTTTCAGTTTAAAAATTTTGTCCACAAATACTGAATATTTTATCAGGAAACTTCATTCTTCTGATATGAAATCTTTATTATTAATTAGCAAAATATGAATTTTTTATCATATCAATGTATTGAACAGACCAAAGCAATTTTGCTTTTATATTGACATTGTATCTGTGATAGAATACCTACATCTCACAGAAGTTATGTGGGTCACTTTGTCTCCTTAAGCTCGTCTCCTCTCGGAAGCAAAGCTTGGTGGTGGGAATGAACTTTGTCTCCTATACTGGCAATGGCATACTGGGCGTAAAGAGAAACAGTGTCATGGGCGGATAGCTATAGGGATCTGGCAGCCCTGAACTACAGCTCAGAGACAACCTTACAGAATTGCAAAGTGTAGAAGGGGCATGAACATTTTTTATTTTGATTCAATAGTGTTTCAATGTTTTCTGTTAATAAAAAATAAGCATATTATATAGCTCCATATTTCTTAAATAAAATTAGGCATAGTTGTTCACAGTGTATTTCTCATTGTTTCAAGGTAAATGTTGAAATTCTGTGACAGACATTCTGAAATTTTGACTTTTGTTTGGCTTCATTAGTGATCAAAAAGGAATAAAACCAACTTTATTACTTTATGTCCATGTGAAAAACTATCTTCCCTCTTTATATTCCTTCATTATGTAACTCTTCAAATACATACTTCCTTTAAAAAACTCCAAAACTGATTTAGATTAAAAGTCTTCCTCTACAGCTGCCTCACAAACTCCACTAGACATTGAACATGTGTCTCAGGACGTGAGCTTCAGATGAAGTTACGTGCATAAATCTGAGGCAGGATATAGTTCAACTTACAGCATTACATTTTTCAGAAATGTACTAGGTAAGAGATAAATGAAAAGCAAGGTAAATCTAAAGGTGTAATAAGATAAATTGTAAAAATTAGAATGCTTTTTCATACAGCATATAGTTTCTTGCCATGCACACCCTTGCCAATTATTTTCAAGAAATTCTTGAGATAACTATTTTCAAATGCAAACATTGTTTCTCTATAATTTTATCCCTTTCTAAATTATGTTTTTCTTCTATTCAAAAGTAAAGCTTTCCTTTTTACATCATTAATGTTATCTTTCTAAGTTGTGAGCCATGTTTTGGCACAGAATAATAGCGAGATGTTTAGGAGCAATTAATAGTTACACCCTTGCTAATTTGCAAAAGAACTTGTTACACTCTTCATTCACATTAAGGTATTCTTTATATCAGTGGTGTGACCTTTGCGAAGAAAAAAAATGCTGAGTCCTATACAACTAGTAACTGATGAGAAAGTAGAATCTTTCGTTCTGCCAATTACAGACAGTAATTGCCATGTAATGAAGTTAATGTTTTGTAGAATTTACAACCTGATATTAACGGTGTTTCTTTTTCACCCTCTCTTATCCCACTTAATTTTCTCCCTGCTTTTTCACAACAAAAGGAACAGGACAATGTGTGAAGGCTCATTAATTCTATTTAGTTTTGATTCTTATTCCTCCCTTTTTTTCTCCCCGCCTCCTGGAGGTGAAACAAGAGCCATGCCATCGGGCCTTTCCGTAACTCTGGTTCACGTGAGGGTGAAAGTTACAGCCTCCACACAGCAGCTTGCACCATATAAATGCTCCCCTTTCAATTTCAGCTCAGGCCATTTAATGCCCATGCTATTTTATTACCTTCTTGATCACCAATTACACCACCAAGAACAATGAGCACAACACTTAAATGAGCAGGCCTCAAATTTGCCTTCATTTGCCAATGTGTTTCATAGCAACACTTTCTTTGAAAGCTGGGATTGCCTAATTACGAGGATGAAGATGGATCAGGATTTGAAAAAGGCTCTCAGCCCCAGAACAATATGCTAACCTAACTGTACTCTCTGTACTCCTACTGTATTATTCTGACCCCAAGCTGCCCTTCTAACACTCTGCCTGACCTCCTGCCTCCAAAAGGAACCCGTGTCTGCCCTCCCTATCTCCCGTGTCACTGCAGAATCTGGGAGGGTGCTGCTGAGCCTGGTGACAATGGAATCTAGGAAAAATAAATCATAAGACAGGAACTAGACAAATTGAGAAACCACAGGACACCAAAAGAGTTTCCACTTTATTTTGTTTTGCTGCTAATAGCTGAAGCGAATAAATCAGGATATGTTAATTCCGGCATGCTTCACAGGGGAAATGATAAATGCCTTGCACTCTGTTAGACACTAATAGCAGGGCTGAGGTACTGCAGATGCTCACTACTTTACCGGAATTTTGAAGTGACTGCTAATATATTGAAAGTAAACACAACTACAAAATAGGGGGGAAAAAAAAGGTTATATACAAGTTCAAAGATTAATATTACGGAAATTACAAATGCTTCCCCTGTTTGAAAATATGACTCAATATGAATTTATGGCTATATATATGTTTAAATAAATCAGTCACATGGGCATGTTGATTTGCTCTGTTGCTACAAAGTGCCACTGGAAAGAATGTTACTACCCCAGAATCAAATCCAATGTGTCTACTACACACATAGTACCATCCCCCTCCAATTCTGGTGCTGTCTCATTCCATGGGATGTGGCACCAGAATTAATCCACCGAAGTAAAAGTTAGATTACAGTCATCATCATAGAAAAGTTTGTCAAATTAAGACTCAAACCATGCATTAGCATTAATGCAGATGGATTCAGGTTTTGTAATGTTATATAAAATTAATGACACTTTTTGTTTCAATTCCTTTAGGCTTCCAAATTCTTCAAACTGAAGTTCGTTCACATCTAACTATATAAAGATTTATGTATGTAGTTAACTTTTCATACTGTGTGTGGTCCCAGGAAATATCCAGTAGCTAATAAGTATTTGCAAGATTGAGGTCTTTGTGGAGGAGAGAAAAAATGTGTGTGCTAATTGTTACAACACAATTATGCAGCAATAAACACAGTTAAGAGTTTGCTGCAGGGAAAGAATCAAGAGTTTGTTCTCAATTTTAACTTTCATGTTTCTTATCTTCCAAGACTTTAAAAGTATAAACTTAACATAATAATAATGTAAGGCTTTGTTTCCTGATTTTCTATACGAAATAAACCAGAAAATTCAAAGCTTCTGGACTTGGATACAGAGATTTGCTCCATTTTCTGTTGCAATCTCAATACTACAAAGGGCAGGAATTTCAAAGGAGAAATGAGTTGTTTTTTACTAAGACAGTTAACTGCACATAATCAGGAAGATTTCACAAAAAACCCTCCAACAATTTTCTACTGTGAAATCTAGTTAAATATTATCTTCCCTGTATTGGAAAGACTTCAGTTACAATATTAACTAATTGCATATAAACAATGTCAAAACTTCCAGTAACTAAGTTACTTAGTGGATTTAAGCTTTAAACGCTTTACATTTTATTATGGTTTGTCTTTCTCCTATGCATGCAGGTGTTACCCACAATATCACAGAATCATAGAATCATAGAATTATCTGGGTTCGAAGAGACCTCCAAGATCATCAAGTCCAACCCTTAATTCAACACTATCATGATTACTAGATCATGGCACTAAGTGCCACATCCAGTCTTATTTTAAAAACCTCCAGGGATGGTGAATCCACCACCTCCCTGGGCAGGCCATTCCAATGCCTAATTATTCGCTCTGTGAAGAATTTTTTACTGATATCCAGCCTAAACCTTCCCTGGCAGAGTCTAAGCTCGTGCCCTCTTGTTCTGTTGCTGGTTGCCTGGGAGAAGAGTCTGACCCCCACCTGTCTACAACCTCCTTTCAGATAGTCGTAGAGAGTGATGAGGTCACCCCTGAGCCTACTCTTCTCCGGTCTAAACAACCTCAGCTCCCTCAGCCTCTCTTCATAGGACTTGTACTCAAGTCCCTTCACTGGTTTTGTTGCTCTTCTCTGGACCCGCTCCAGCACCTCAATATCTTTCTTGAGCTGAGGGGCCCAGAACTGAACACAGTACTCAAAGTGTGGCCTCATCAAAGCCGAGTACAGGTGAAGGATCACTTTCCTCGTCCTGCTGGCCACACTATTTCTGATACGGGCCAGGATGCCATAGGCCTTCTTGGCCACCTGGGTACACTGCTGGCTCATGTTTACCCTCCTGTCAATCAGTACCCCCAGAGCCCTTTCCACCTGACCTCTCTCCAGCCACTCTGTCCCCAGCCTGTAGCGCTGCATGGGGTTGTTGTGGCCAAAGTGCAGGACCAGGCACTTGGCCTTGTTGAACTTCATCCCGTTGGACTCAGCCCATCTCTCCAGCCTATCAAGGTCCCTCTTCAGAGCCCTCCTGCCTTCCGGCAGGTCGACACTCCCTCCCAACTTGGTGTCATCTGCAAATTTACTTATGATGGACCCAATCCCCTCATCTAAATCATCGATGAAGATGTTAAAGAGAAAATATGTGCAAGTCAAACAACACAGTAAAAATTATTAATTAGTTGGAGTTTTATGACAGCATATTTAAAATTGTATTTTAGTAAAAGAAATGTGCTTTCACCTGCCCTTACTAATAGATATTTGAACAGACTTTTCAACTACATTCTCAGAATTGACAAATTCTATGAAAAGAAATCAGACACAAAATATGAAAAAAATAGAAACATATAAGCAATTTAAAAATATGTGTAATGACTACATCAACTTACCAAGCTGAAAGAAATTTACTAAAATAAGTGGAAAAAAAAAATGGGTGTTTAGTGCAGAGATTATACTGAGGAAGGCAGGGGTGCAAGAGAAGCAAAGCTTCTTTCAAAATGAAAATGAAACCCAGGCAATCATAAAATGGTGTAAATTCACTGCATATGGATGACTAGAAGACAAAAAAAGAGGAATCCCATACTTCCAGCACAACGTAGGCTTCAGAAAGTACTCTCACGAAACAGTTTGCCTCCCATCACACTTACACAAGAGGCAACTGATCCAAGATACTGTAAAGGCAAAATCAAAGGAGATCTAAATGAGACATATGTCAAATAGCCACTCTTAAACCATCATGAATATGTACTGACTGTATGGGCATGTCTTGCTTTTATTTTCTGATTAACTTCGATAGCAGAGCAATTGGAGTGGACAACAGCACTCAGCAATGTCTTATTGTGATTCAGAGAGACTTCACATAATCACAGTAATTTCTAGACACAGAGGTACCCCATGAACATAGCCTTTATACTTTACAGTGTCTTAATTACACTACACCCAGAATTTTCTGTGAGGTTATATTTGTCATATCAATGTAAGCTGAAATGTGTTATAAATAAATTTATTCAGAAATATTTGAGACCTTAAAATCATTAAGGGCTAAGCTGTATCTGTAAGGTCAGCTCTGAGAAAGACTCTCTTTAGAGGAAGCAGTCTGGTAGATGTTGCACTTTAAGAACTGCAGCAAGATGTCTGCCACAAGTTAAATGAGGCTCCAAAATGGAGTGAAAAACATTATTGTCAAACCTAACTTTACTGCTTACAGATAAAGATAAGTGCTTCATCTTCTGAGCTTTTTGATTACTTAGCTGAAGAAAATGTGACTACTTGTGTCTCTAAGCAGAAGGCATAAACTCTCCTCATGATGTGTGTAGCTTCAGAATTCAATGTTTTTTTAAACACTGAACTTGCTTGCCAGATATTTTAATTTGTCTACAGCCCTCTTTGCAGGCAGGGTGGGGCAGATGGAAGCATCCTTGTGCACAACGTTCTTTCCCAAGCTACAGCTGGCAGGTTGGCTCAGACATCTGTAAGTCTGCACTGGAGTGTGCGGCTGAGCCAGAGAGGGAGGGAGAAAATAACATTGAAAAGACAAATGCTTAAAAATTATTTCACTTGTCTGGTATGTAATTTGGTTTTGACTTCTGAACACGTTAGGCTTTTCTAACTGTAGGAGTTCATCAGAAGCAAAACTTCTAGGGGAGGTTTTTATTTTCCATCTTCCAGGCTGTATTGATATCCAAAGGAACATACAAATATTTAGCAGATTCCCATCACTTTTGTGTTAGAGTAAAACATTTGCTTTTGTATGGTTATGATCTTCTTGGCAGAGGAAATAAGAACTGTATGATCACTGGCATAGTCTTCTTTGTCCCTGTTTTTTGCTTTTCCTGGGAAAGAAGGCTACCTCAAAGTGCTGACATGGGATTTCTTTTTGCTATGTGTTACTCGACAAAACATTGTCATATGAGCTCATAAGAGAACTCATATGAGTTCAGATCTTTGCCTTGAAAGAGCATGATCTTGGGCAGCATGTGGACACGATGCCAAAGATAAAAGAATTATGAGAACAGATGAGTTAAAAACTGGCTAGGAAGGAGGGTTCAAAGGAGAATGATCAGTGGCTTAATATCTCACTAGCAGGCAATAAACAATATTGGGGCAGATCTTGTTTAGTTGGATGATAAAATTAAAGGCAAAGTGGCAGATGATACTAAATTTGGAACAAGGATGAGGATTAACAGTAGAGCAGTAGAACTTTAATCCAGAGTGATTTTGAGGTATTTGAACATTAGGTCAATATAAACCTCCTCAAGTTCAATGAGGAGGTATGCAAAATCCTGTACCTGTATCAAGCAAGCATCAGTACAATTTGAGAATCAAAAGTGTGAATATCAACCCATATGAAAAGTCCATGGAGTTACACAGTGGATGCCAAACTGAACTGGAGTTAACAGTACACTCTCTTCACAAATTTTATTTGCCATACCTTGAATACTGCATTTAGCTAGGACCCTAAAGTACTAGCAAGAGTACGGCAGAGCCTACAAGGAGATGCTGAGTAAGGTGAACTTGTTTAATCCGCAATAAAGGAGGCTAAGGGAGGGAATCTGTGAACAATCTACAAACACAGGTACAAGGATAATGGAGCCAGACGCTTCTCAGCAGTGACAATATCACAAGGACCATATCTCATGGTCGGGGATGTTCAGACTGAACATTAGAAAAAAATTCTCCATGAAGACAGAAATGTAACAGTGAAACAGAATGATCAGCAGAATGGTACCCAAAGGTAAAGCAGAATTTCCATAATTTAAAGTTCCCAAAACTTGGCAGGAAACACTGTGGTCGGTTTTAACACTGGCAGTAGTCATCCTTTGACTGGGACTAGATGGTCTACAAAGGTCTCTTCTAACCAACACTTCTATGATTCTATGAAGAAGCCAGGTAGAAAAACAAATGTAGAAGGGAAGAAGAACAAATGTGCTGCACTGAAGAGGAGAAAAAAGAGATAGAACCTAGAAGATAAAAGAACACTGGAAAAAAAGAGCTGCTGTCTCCTTAAACATGGAAGAGGAAAATTAAATTAGACAGGGTTGGTGCTGGAAAAGAATTTATACATAGAGTAGCCATGGGCACAAAGGAAAGTTATCTGCAGATGGGAAGCATGATTTAAAAGAGAGAACTGAGGGTATAGACCAACCTGAAGAACGGGCAGTTCCACATAAACAGGAAATTTCTCATTTAAAAGAATTGATAGTTATGTGACAAAATACAAGCAAGCAAACAAACAAACAAAATTGTACGACATTCTAGAAGCGATCACAAAGGCTCTGAACACAAAGCTGAAAAGGATTCTGCTAAAAGTGTGAAAGAACCTGCCCATCATTCTTTGGCAGTTTCTCTGTAAACTTTCCAGTGCAGTGCAGCAAGGATTACTACATCACACTTAGCAAGACACTTTAGTGGTGCTTCTACTCTCTAAACAAGAAGGTTAGTGCTGATGATGAAGAAGAGACTAATAAAGGACTAGTGCTGTGAGGAAGTCATGGAGATGTTCATTCAGAACACCTGTGGATACGTACATGTTTTTCCTGGTGGCAGGCTTGCTTTGACTCATAATAATAAAGGAATAGGATGAGAAGTTGGAACTAGACTAAATATGTGTTTTCTCCTGGGTTTAGAGAATGCTACCTAAGTGAAGTAACACAAATATGATATAGAAGGAATGGCTAGAAATAATAAAAAAAATCAGTATTCATGAGAACATATAAATTTCAAAAAATCAGTGAAAAGGTTATTCTTCCATTTGGGAAACTGACAGAAAGCACTGTGATCAAATAGCTGGTAGACAATGTAGAAAACCAGAAACCCCTGAACTACTTCTGAAAGAAACTGAAATAAAAAAAGTACTATACTAAAGCTGATTAGAGTGTATTTTGGGAAGAGTTAGCCCTCAATTTTTTGAAGTCTAACGGGGTTAATAATCCTGTTCATCATACAGAAGCTTAAACAGCAATTGCTGCAAAAGCCTGGAAAGGTGATTGTAGATCTTTTGGAAGAAACTAAAATGTACCTGTTTAAGCCAACGAAGGAAATAGTTGGCATGAGTGTTATCTAGAAATGTATAAAGAAGAAAAAGGGAAGAAATCTACTCAAGTTAAAATACAGTATTGAGTATGTATGAAAAACATCAGTTATGGTGATGAACATCCATAGTTTATCTTAATATCATGAAATTATTTAGTAATGGTTTCCATTCTGAAATAGATTATATCCCTAATACATACTAAGATGTGTTTTAAGATTCTTATTCATTCAGCAAATAGTCTTATTATTCAACTGTGCAGATTATGTGGTCATAAAAACTTCCCATTAGCAAGATTAAAAAAAAAATCTGGTAAATCCTTAACAAGAGGATATGTAGGAATGGATGCTAGGGATGATTGGACATAGTGCTTTATGCAAGATAAGGCTCTAGTTTTTGTAAATTTTCCTGTGAAAAGTTTTATTTTAGATACTAACACAGCTAACTGCAAGTAAGGTAAGAACCCTTCTGCCTTTTACTTTCCAGATCCATTTTCCCCCACTATGCTAATTAGGATGACTTGGTATATTACTTACCTCATACAAAAGCATAATGTTTTCAGACAGACATTTGATTAAATCTGAGTATGTTCAACCAATTCAAGCTTTTCCAAAGAACTCAAGCCTTTCAAAGGACAGTGACCATGTTTACAAGTTAGGATACCTAGTGAACATCCAGTGACAATTCCTGGAGGCTTTCAGAAAGTAATAAATGTTGTCTCAAGGATAAAGATAGCCAGTTCCACAACTCAATTTCTTGCAGAGGAACCTTCAGAGAATTCTTTACCTTGTGGCATTTTTGTACATTGTTGTTTACTTAGTGTTCCAGGATGTTCCTTTAATAAAAGGCCTGTTATTATGAGGAATGAATCCCAGCATGAAGCCATATTTTTCCTAAAGGGATGATAGCTGGACTTTATAATATTTTTTTTTTGCTTTATGAACTCAATGATAAAGTAGACCAGGTACACAGCTTAACTGAATGTTAGGGAACATCTTCTAAAAGCATGGCACTATTGAAATATTAGAAATTAAGATAGATACCACAAAATGAGAAGAACTTATGATACTTTTATGCTGGTGGTTCCTCAAGATCAACCTAAGGTAGGAAGAATATGTAACTAACTTATTTATTGGATAACTAGAATTATGATTTATTTGTCCAGCCCTACATTTACCGTCTGTTTACTTACAAAAAGGAGTTTTGAAGGAAATTACATTTAAAAATTCTCTTTTTTATTTTTTTTTTATTATTATTACTTGATTTCATGTATGGCAAAACTTGTTTGTGTTGATTATTGAAATTCTGAATTCAGATAGCGCCATCTGATAGAGCCCAGTCTGCTGAAACTATGGACTAAACAAGTTTTTGGCAGTTTTAAAATAATCCTAGGAAGCCAAAATAAATATCACGGTTGCCTCTGTAACTGTGGAATATGCTGCATAAAGCAGAAGGTAATAATCAAATTTAACTGAATATCAATCAGCACACTGGGTAAAATCTATAACAGAGATTTAATCAAAATCTAAATATGAATTAATTGGATGTACACCCTGAAATTTCTTGAGTTGCCAGTTCAGGCTCCTAACATATTTCACAATAGGCACACATCTACAAGATGAAATATCTAAAAGGAAATATAAGAGTACTAATAATAGTTTGCACATGAAGGTATGATCCTGTTCGAGAAGACCAAGAAAGTATTTGTTTATGTTGTCATAATAAATGCACATAAAATTAATAATTTCTAAACCAGAGTATTTTGGAGATTCAAATTCAAGCTGATGCAACATATGGCATAAATACCAGATAAATTAGCTGTAGGCAAAACCAATAGATTTTCAGTTTCTTGAGACACCACTGGTGTGACAATTATTAGAATATTCTGCTTTTTTAATACTGGTAGATATCTATAAGAATTTGCATGTTTATGTATGTTAACTTTTACACTACATATGAAAAATACAGTGGTTTTTCTTCTATGATATTTTACTTTTCTGGTAGTTTCTCATATGGATAAACTCTCCAAAGCAAATCCTACAAATTAAGTAAAAACAAAGCAGAATAACTAAACCAATTATGTGATACACTTGATTCACTCATTAGATGTGATAGTGAGTCTCTTTTTTTCCTATCATCAGATAAGTTTCTTAATTCAAAATACAACCTGGTTCACAGGAGGTTGAACTTATTTCTGGATCTTTAATATTACTATCATCAACCTTTACTCAAATACTGATGCTGAGAAATCAGCAAAGTATTCTTTAAAACTCATCTGACAAGCAAGACATTTCCAGCTGTGTTAAGGAATACAAATAGTTACTGATACCCTAGACAAGCACAATATATCAACATCAGTATTCCCAGTATTACCTCAATGTAGTCTAGCTGCTGGCTTTTCAAGAGACTCTAAGGGACAGGGAGGAAATCTCAGAATTAGAAATTGTGCCTTACTTAGACTGTTTTTTTCATAAGGAACAAGAATATCTACACTTCTGGTCTTTTCACTGAGCCTCCAGTTTTAAGGGTAAAGTGAACAAATTTCTGCGCCTTAAAAATGCTAATTCTATACTAGTTCTGTAGTGCTACATTTTCAAGGAAATATTCAAACTTTAGAGGGATTGCATTATCAAACATAGAGGTACAATTCAGGAAGGAAACAATTCTTTAATGACTAATGTTATTCAGTCATGGTTTTATTATAGACATGGTGATAAAACTTTAATGTAGGTATAGATTGATAGCAAAGAAGCCATGATTTATACTAATACATGATTTCTGTTCATCTTATCTAAATCGTGGATTAAGTAAGTTCATAAGAAACCTAAAATATGTAATATGCTCTGATTTATAATCAAATTCATTTTCAATTTCACCTTTACAAATACGTACATGGAAGATGCAAGGCACATCAAAATGCTGCACAAGCAAGAACTGCCGTCAAGACGAGGTGTAAAGCCCTACATACAGTATGAATGATCCTTTGAATGTAAGACCTGCTCTTTGCAAATAGTCTTTAGATTACTGTCTAGAGTTATGATTCATGTAAAAATGCATGTGCGGCCTTGTCTTGCTTGCAAGACTTGATAGTATTAAAAGAATGCATAATTTTCAGAAAAATTAAACAGGAACAATATCTAATAACAATTACCAACTTCATAGATGCAACTCAACATTTATTATCTTTATGTTCTTATCAGTATCAGTCAAAAGTCTTTGCTCTCCTGTCCACTACAATAAATCATTTCATAACATAGGTAACAATCATAGCCATAAATAAAATACTTTCATCACAACGAAAAGATGCAATCCTAAGGCAAATTATGAACCAGTAATGTTTCCTAGCAAAGGTCTCATGATTTCAACAATTTATCTTGATATGTACCTAGTTAATGGTTAAAAAATTAAATCCTGATAAAGTTGCAGAATCTAATGCTTGCAAAATAATAGGCATGGTTAATAAGTATGTTGTCGTTGAGCTAGGGATACAGTACAGCCTTTTGTATTGTCTGCCTTATGACAGATTTAGTAACATCCTGTTTTGTGAACGGCAAGCACTGATAATTCAGCAAGTGATACCATTTATAACTGATACTTAGTTTCCAGTACACTTTATTTCAAAAGCAGTGTTGCAGGTAGATGTGCTGGAAAATAATTCCTACTGCATAGCATTTGTGCTCCCTGAAAACTCTGAACATTGCTATGCTGATGCACAGTGATAAACTCTAGTGAATGCACACATCTCACACACCTTTGCCTTTTTAATAGAAAATACAGGGATATTTAATGATGAATAAATCTCTCATTCATTTCTGAAACGCAAAACCAGGCCAATATATGCACTTATTTGTTTACATAACTTGAATATATGTACACACATCAATTTGTCTTTCATTACTTAATATTAAATTGTTCTTTTTGCAACACATTTTTAGATGTGAAATAAAGTCAGCATTTTTTTCCAACACCATTAATGACTGCCAGGTTTCGATGAACTTTTCTTGCTATATGATGTAATATGGATTTGTTCACCATTCTATAACCTGAGGAGTCATTGAGTTATGGCATAGGTGTAGGTATAATCTTTTGTGTCTTTTGAATCTTATCACTTCTGTATCTTACAGGATGCTACAATACACTCCTTTGGGGAAGAATAGCATCAAACAGATTAGACAAACGTTGCGGAGCTTTGAACACAGATGATCACAGTTTACATCACATGTTCAAACACGTGCATAAGCAGTTATCATTCTCAGCAGGCCTGCTATTGAAATCTTTATATCCAAGGATGACAACATGGAATTTGACAAGTGACTGACAGATACTTTGATAGAATTTCTAAAACTACAGCAAAAAATGTTACATATTCTTAGACACATACAAACCCCAAGTTTTGCTCAAGTCTGGACTTAGCAGTAAAAGGCTCAGCATAGGTGTTTGTTCTGTGCTTCTTTTCCCCTAATGAAATGCAAGTTGTGCCTGTAGTCATAGAAATAAATAACATTAAATGACTCAAAATTCAGAAGCAGGATTTTTTTCTATTTTCTAAAGAGCAATATCCTGTGTAATTGTTAATTCAGGATAATTTATACATATGTATCTATATTTTTGTATATATATATTCAGAACCAATCTTATGTAAAGCTATATTTATATATATGAATCTTATGTAAACCTATATTTTTATATATATTTTTATATAAAAATATATGGGTGTATTCACAGAAATTCTCAAGAAATAATAGTGTTCCTTACAGGGAAACTCATATAAGAGTTAATGATTTCTTCTTTTCTCCCAGGAGGACAAACCAACAGAATAATATTAAATTACTTAACTGTTGCACTTTACATATTCAAGAAGTGTGAATTGAAATGACAGCTCTGATATCTCAGTGGTGTTATGTCATGGCATGATTATTTTTCATAATAGCATCACTTGCCCATCATACCTCTCTTGGAAAACATACACTCCACTTCAAGCTGAGTCTTCCCAATGATCTAAACTAGCTATGTGACATTCATAAAGGAAATGGGAGAGATTTTTATATATCTACACAGAAAATATTTATCTTCCCTCCAGCCCCATGTTAATAATGGCATGAACTGAAGATGTAAATTGCCTAGTTTTAGAGTAATATGAGAAATCTCAACATTTACTTTGTCACATATGCAATAATTTTAACATTTTGGGAAGCTGTGCCAGTCTAGTAAAATATAGTAGATTATGGCTGTGAAACAAACTATTTTGTATATTACAGGAGATGGCATAAGTTACTTTATTCCACATTTGTTTTATTTGTGAAGTACAGCATCCAACTTTATGGCCTAAAGAAAAGTTAAATAGGCTTACCTTCCCCAGCCCTCTCTTGTGAATTCTAGGAAAGTTACTGAGCAGTACCAGCTCCAGAGGACAGTAGAGTTTTATGCAGTCAATGGATGTTCAGCAGAGAGAACTTTAGACCAAGTTGCTATAATTTTTGAACAAGGAACAGAGATTTGAACACTAAATCTAGTCTAGCTCTCTGGGCACCTTTTCTATTTCTTTTGATTTGCTACAATGAAAGCTGAGACCAGACTAGACTTCTGACCTACGGTCAATTACTACTAGGTGAGATGAATCCCAATCCTGAGTGCTTTTCTTCATTGTGTGATTTGATCATGCCATAACAAACCGTAATAAGATTCACTAGTGATTTCAGTTGGAAAGTAGGAGCAGACAACATAATATATCTCTCTCCAGTAGCTGTAGCACTGGGTAGTGCAACTTGCTTCAGACTCTGACTTTTCCTCTTGACCAGAAACCAGTCAACTTATTTCCATTTCTTCTGTTTCATTTGGCTTAGATTTGTTCAGTTACTACTATTAAAATAGATAAAATATGCATGGTAAATCATTTAAATACAAAGCGTATTGCTGATATGTCTGGGGTTCCAAGCTGGAGATGTCAAAGAAAAGAGTCAGAAATATCTAAAACAGTGAGCAACTGAACTAAAATTTTATCAGTAGGAATATGAAGTTTGGATAATAAGTTTCATTTGAATGACAAAGAATATAGCGTGCAACACACAAGAGAATTAAAAAAGGACTGATAATTACAGCACACAAAAAAATTAGCAGGAACTGCCCTAAATGATTCAAGTGTTACTACACACTAAAGTTTTATGGCATTTACCCTAATTTAAGGGTATTCCAATTAGAGTTAACCTGCAGGTTAGCTACTTTCAACTTTATCGTCTTTGTGATAGTGCTAGCACTGATGTTGTGGCATCATGGAAATTATAAGCATCATAAAAATTCAGCTAATTATAATTGAACTAGTCACTTTTATGTAGAATTAGTTTAATATTTCCAAGTAAATATTTGTGACCCATTTGTCTGATAACACCATATTTTATTGACCTATGACATGTCCTGTCTATCTTCCCTGTCTGCCTCTCCTGTCTTAAGCTCTAGGGGTCTGCCTGACATCACATTTTCTCTTTCTGGATAAGGGGGTTTTTAACATTTTACAATCAGCGTGTGCAATTGAGATTCTTCAATAGCGCTGGATTTTGTACTCGAATCTCCCTTTGCATTTGGAATACAAAGATTGTTCATGCACTGTCAGCTTTGAAAGATTTCTTATTAATAGTATTTGAGTTTGGATAAACTCAGAATTGTGTTAAATTTCAAGGTAAAGCAGGAGAAAAGACAAAGCTTTAACACCTTGAAATATTTCTCTACATCTTTTAAAAAAAATTTTTTAGAACTGAGTATTTTTCCGTAAATACACTATTCAGTGAATTGTGTCACTTTTCATTGAATAAATTATTCAATTTCTTTTCCTCTGAGTATTTGACTAGATTTGTTATTGATATAATACCATTCATTGAGCATATTGTTCTACAAAAAAAATGATATTAATTGAATAAAATCTTCAATTAATATTTTCCCCTAGATCTTTCCCAATTTATTTTTTTTTGCAAGAGTATAGAAGAATTTATCATAATAATACAGATGTGTTAATCTTGGAAAATTGGCGAAGAGAATCTGAGATTTCCTTTTGGCCCTGGAATTTTGTTATCACTCAAAAACATGGAGGTGAATGTTGACTGCATTTTACCTATGGATGTCATCCAATTCCAAGCCAAATTGCATAAACCCTAGCTGTTCGAAATTATAAAACTCATAAAAACAGTCTCAAAATACAATACAACACCAAAACTGATAGACTTCATGATCTGTCTACAATGGGAAGTTACACAGTTCTCTAGTATTTTGTCCAGATGGTGGTCTGTTATGACAGATAACACTCACACAAACGGTTGATAAAATTGTCCTTTGACTTTAATATAGAATTTTCTAGCTAATTTCATAAATAAAAAAATAATTGGGAAGATTTCTGTGTATAAGGGACCTTTCAGTGTAAATATTTCATTAGCATGTAGTGTTTAAAACTTTTTATTGGCTGAAGCATTAAGAGCCACCGCTTTTACCTCAGGGACACAATCTGTCATTAATTGCCCTGTGAATTACCTAAAGGTTACACATCACTGCTAAATTAATAAAAAGCATATGAAGAAAAATGAAGTTAATAATGCAGTTTGAAACATCCTTTACATACAATACTGTTCAACCAAGAACCATGTCCTTTATAATAAGACACTACAGGAAGTCAGGAACCCCTAAGTAATGCTGCATTAATTTAGTGGGTGTGAATAATCTTCTCCTGGAATTTCAGCTTCACAGAGCAGCACTTGTAGAACTCACTTCTACCAACACAGGACTGGATTGGTTCTTCTGGGTGAAAAGCAGCCTTTCTCTAGAATAAGGTACAACATTCATGTTGCACATTTGGATCAGCTTTCAAATTTCTGGTCAAGATGATTCCAAGGTGGGATTTAGGGTGGTTTTCAGCTCATACATTTAAAATGACTGACTTAGAATAACTCTCTCCTGCCTCCCATTCTTATAATTCCAACCTGAATTTTCTTAAGGAAATTTATTCATGAGCCAACACTGTTCATTGTTGAGCTTAAAAAGGTCTCCTCTGTCTCTGATTTATTTCTGTCCTGATGAATAAACAAGAACAATGAAAAAAAGAGAGCAATATATTCTTTTTCAACCTTTATTTTATCAAGGGAAACAAGTAAGCTTTTTGGTTCTTTCATTGTAGGAAATTTGTAAAGTAATCAAAACAAATAGCAAGATCAGTATATGTATTTAATATGTAGCAGGTCTAGCCATGAATGAAGTATCCTTTATCTAACTATCAACTAGCCTAAATAAAAAAAAAACAGTGCCTTCCACAAGGCACTAAGATTCAGACCCAACAAAGGGACATAAACCTCATTTTATGTAGCTATACAGTGTGTTTTTTTTTTTTTTCTGGTAAGTGCACAAGACTGCTATGATAAAGGCATCTACATATAAAATGTCCATCCACAGCCGCACATCCTGTTAGCTTCCAAGACTTACTTCTCAATCACAGTATCACAGTATCACAGTATCACAGTATCACAAGGTTGGAAAGGACCTCTGAGATCATCAAGTCCAACCTATAACCCAACACTAACCATCTAAACCATGGCACTCAGTGCCACATCCAATCTCCCCTTAAACACCTCCAGGGTCGGCGACTCCACCACCTCCCTGGGCAACGCATTCCAATGGCCGATCACCCTTTCAGTAAAGAACTTCTTCCTCACATCAAGCCTAAACTTTCCCTGACGAAGCTTGAGTTCATGCCCTCTAGTTCTGTCACTGGTCACCTGAGAGAAGAGACCAACTCCTGCCTGACTACAACCTCCTTTTAGGTAGTTGTAGAGAGCAATGAGGTCACCCCTGAGCCTCCTCTTCTTTAGACTAAACAGCCCCAACTCACTCAGTCGCTCCTCATAGGGCTTATGCTCCAGCCCCTTTACCATCTTCGTTGCCCTCCTCTGAACACATTCCAGTATCCTAACATCTTTCCCAAACTGGGGGGCCCAGAACTGTACACAGTATTCCAGATGAGGCCTGACTAGTGCCGAGTACAGGGGGACAATAACTTCTCTGGTTCTGCTGAATACACTATTCCTGATGCAGGCCAGAATGCCATTGGCCTGGGCACACTGCTGGCTCATGTTGAGCTTCCTGTCAACCAGCACTCCCAGGTCCTTTTCTGCCTGACTACTCTCCAGCCACTCTGTCCCCAGTCTGTAGCTCTGCATGGGATTGTTGTGTCCAAAATTAAGTACCCGACATTTGGACTTATTAAACATCATCCCATTAGAATCAGCCCATCTCTCCAATCTGTCCAGGTCCCTCTGCAGGGCCATCCTACCCTCTAACAGATCAACCCTTCTTCCCAGCTTGGTATCATCTGCAAACTTGCTGATGATGAACTCAATCCCCTGATCCAGATCATCAATAAAGATATTAAACAGGACCGGACCCAACACCGATCCCTGGGGGACACCACTGGTGACCGGCCGCCAACTGGATGAGACACCATTCACCACCACTCTCTGGGCTCGGCCATCCAACCAATTCCTAACCCAGCACAGAGTGCTCCCATCTAAGCCACGGGCTGACAGCTTCTCTAGGAGTCTACTGTGGGGGACAGTGTCAAAGGCCTTGCTAAAGTCCAGGTATACCACATCCACAGCCTTCCTCTCATCCACCAGGCGAGTCACATGGTCATAAAAGGAGATCAGGTTGGTCAGGCAAGACCTACCCCTCCTAAACCCATGCTGGCTGGGCCTGATCTCTTGACCGTTCTGCAGGTGCCGCATGATTTCACCCAGGATTATCTGCTCCATGATTTTACCTGGGACCTAGGTCAGGCTGACAGGTCTGTAATTACCTGGATCATCCTTACGGCCCTTCTTGTGGATGGGCATCACATTGGCCAACTTCCAGTCTTCCGGGACCTCTCCAGTGAGCCAAGACTGCTGAAAGATGATGGAGAGCGGCTTAGCAAGCTCATCCGCCAGCTCTCTCAACACCCTAGGATGGATCCCATCCGGCCCCATAGACTTATGAGGGTCCAAGTGGCTCAGCAGGTCTCTAACTTCCTCCTCATGGATTGCAGGAGGGCCATATTTCACCCTGCCCCCATCAAGCACTTCAGAGGGCCAACTGTCAAGCGAGCTGACATCCTTGCTGTTGAAAACTGAGGCAAAGAAGGCATTAAGTACCTCAGCCTTCTCTGAATCTTCAGTTACTA
This sequence comes from Dromococcyx pavoninus, assembly GCA_033558185.1. Lineage (NCBI taxonomy): Eukaryota > Metazoa > Chordata > Aves > Cuculiformes > Neomorphidae > Dromococcyx > Dromococcyx pavoninus. Next base: position 2,556,002 of record JAUMJL010000060.1, on the reverse strand, counting down.
TATTTCCCTCCACATCCAACAAGGAGTGGAGGTCGCTGCCGCCCTTCTTTCTACCATTGATATATTTATAAAAACTCTTCTTATTATCCTTAACAGAAGTGGCCAATTTGAGCTCCAACTGGGCTTTTGCTTCCCTGATTTTCCTCCTACACGACTTAACAACATCTTTGAACATGATGTGGCTTACGTCCCCTTCTTTTCAACGGCAATACATCCAATGTAGAAGACAGCTGCAGGTTGGCAGCATATTCAAGAATAAGACTTTCTTTATTCCTTTTCTTGAATTGGACATCTAAGCTGTCAGCAGTGCAAAATTCAGAGCCTGACTGAGGCAAAGTGCAAAGCAAGCAGAGTTCTGAAGTCTGGTAGTGAAGACCTTCAAAAAAGTATTCTGGGTCCACATTCTGGACTGCTGCTGTCATTTGCATATGATAATCTCCTACTATGAACGTTCTGAATTTAATGGTTTGTATTGGTAGGCATTCCCAAATGTCACAGGATCCTATCCTTGCAAGTAAACCTGTTCAGAAACCTAAGTTAGGTGCCCAGATACTGCATTGACTCATAACTCATTAGATACCTCAAAATAACATGCAAACAAGCTAATGGTCTGCTCTGGTTGCTACAGGAAATAAACAAAGGAAATTTTGATTACCTCAAATTCCACTCAATGCATCATATCTTGACCAAAAAAGCAAATCTCAGAGAATCATTCACCACACTTTTTGAAAGCTATACATATATATATATATATATATATATAACCTGACCTAAAGTAATTGCAGTTGAGTTTCACTGCCGCTCTGTTAACTCTGGAAAAGTGTTCAACTGGTCCTTCAAACTTATAATTCAGAGCAAATTGTTTTATCATAATTAGATTCCACAGCCAAGCTTTTTTACTTCATGTTTTCAGTTTTCTGTGATAGGGCTTTACCTTCCTAGTTCTATTTTGCCAAACAGATACCAGTCAAGGAAGGCTGTTGTGTTGATTCTTGCTTCATACAAGCAGGGGTTTTGACAAAAGGCAATATCTCTATGATTAATGGATTACATAGATACGTCTTCACCTTTCCAGCTACCTCCTTGACTTGTTTTCATGTAAACAAAAGTGTTTTAAAACTGTTTTTTTAAGAAATATCAAAGAGTGGCTCTTTCATTACAACAAGCTTTTCCATTTCATTTTTGGAAAAATGAAAAGTAGAAATCACAGAATGTTTGAGTCAAAGTCACAGAGAAACCCTGATTTAAGTCAGTAAAACCTGGCAGACATTATCATCTATTGGTTCAATATCATTAAAACTTCCTGTGCAGTATTATATGTGGCAATTACAGTACTTTTAAGCCTTTCCAGGATATAGAAAGCCTTTTTGAGGCAGAATGTTATAGTAGATAAATATTACAGCACTTCCTTCAGTAGCATCATGAGCCAGAAAAAAATATACAAGGAAATTTTTATATTTTCACAAAAATCACAAGCAGTGAGCCTTCTCTCTTTCGTATTTAATAAAGATCTTTCCAGTCAGCTGCAGCTGACGATAAGTATAATATCTTTAAATGGTTAATCCAAGGATCATGGCTCAAGTGCTTTATGTGGTTAGGAGCAAGGAAAGCTGTTAGTAGCCTCAGTGTGCATTTCATAAATCCAAGGATTTTTTTATTCCCTTTTTTCCCTTTCTTTCTTTTTTTCCCCTTTTTTGGTTTGGATTTCTACTATATCTTAAATGCTTTATTTTTCAGAGGAGAGATAAGACTTGGTTCTTCACATAAAACTACAGCTTAGGCATTACTTAGCCTTTCTCTCTTACAGAAAAGGTCCTGTCTGTGCACAGATGTCTCAGATTAAATTGTATCTCACAGTCCTTACAGTGCTCAGTACTAGATGAACTGCCAAAAGGGCCGTAGGCAAGAACTAAATTGCTTTGGTTTCAGTACACAGTGAATTTGGCTCAGACAAGCTGAATCAGTACATTAAATGCGAATCCCTCACAGATTTGAAAGCAGCCTTTAGCACAATTATTGACTGTGAGTGATGATTATGTCTAATTGAAGGAGACTTTTGCTACCTGTAGCTCAGTTGGAGACCATGAGAGCCACAGCAAGGCACTGCATCTTAATTCAATGTTCCAGCTTGAAAGAAGCAATTGAACCTAAATCCTGAAGTGTATACACATGGTCGATAAACTTTAATAAACTTTACAGGTTCAGTAACTAGACTGAGTGTATATAATTCGATTTTTTAATTCAGGAAAGGAAAATAGCTAACAAGTATGTTAGGCTACAATAATGTATTAGTTCATCTCATGCAGAGGCCCTCTCAGTAAAAGGAAAAGATATAGTTTCATGCTTGTCTTTGGAACAAGTCATAAATCTGTTGTTGTATGCTCTGTATTAATGCTCTACAGGTGGGACATTACTAGGTTACTTGAGTATGATCCAACATCCAGCAAATTTGTGAGGAAAACAAAATTATCTGACAATTTTGCATCTTTTGCTATGGAAGTTATGCCAATAATAGAGAAACGAATGTTTTTCTTAATAGATTCTGCCTCTCTCCCCAAGACTTTTTGGCATGTTTTCACACCGTAACTATCCTGTTGTACAAAAAAAAATGATGATAGTCTATGTCTTAATCCTTCCAAAAAAAGATATTGATTTTTCTCAGTGAATGAAATAGATATTCTCAGGGGCCCTACAATCAGAATTGCATTTTTCTTCTGTTCTATAAAGAAAATAGAAGTCTGTCAATGTGTTCAAAGTAAACATTGCTCTCTCACACACATTCATTGTGACCTATTGGATCTTTTCTAGGCTTAGATTAGGTTCCCTTGGCACCATTATTATGATAACTTCCACAAAAATCTCTGTGCCAATGCATTTTTCATATTTACCATGAACATGTGACTATCTGGGTAATGAAAACTTTCGATTTAAATTGCTCCCTTACTGAATAATTTATATAAAAGGCACATATGAACCATGCATATTGTTTGTTCCTACATTCTAGGAGCTTGCCTACATATTTTGTAGGCCTGAGCTTTTAGAAAAGAAAAATTAATATGATGTTTGTCCTGGAAAAGCACTATAAAACATAGGCTGCATGAGCAATAGAGAATGCAGAATGGAAAGAGAGTTCTGTGATAACACAGTTTGGCAAAATCATTTCATAATCGTTAGTACGTAAAAAACCTTGACATTTATTATGATGTATCCATGGTTGCTACACGAAGATAAACCCGCACACCATGTCTGTTGTGTGTCATTTTCAGCTAGCAACTCAGGGACTAGGGAGTATCAGAACTAGGAGGTGTCACTTTAGCATCCCTTGTGCATACTTTATATAATTTTCTAGATTTAAAGCAAGAAAAGCCCTTAAAGAGGTCTGATAGCAGAAATGTTTAAGTTATACAGCACAGATTTTGGTCTCTTGGGCTAATCGATTAACTGATACTCATATTTCGAGATATTATTGGTGGATCATACGATAAGAAAAAAGAATGCTTTTCCAGATTTTTAAGGGAACTACACAATAGTAGCTTTCGCTGTTCCTCTCTATACTTTATTTTTTTATTTCATCGTTACTAAACTCATGTTGCCTATATTTATATCTTATCTACCTTGGCTCTTTGTTCCTTTTCAGATATGCTGTTTCTTCCACTCTTCAGATTTGCTTTTTAATTATATCCCCTGCATTCAATTTTTTTTCTAAATTTTACCATCACCACTTAATATTTCTTGCCTTCTCATCTCATTCACTTTAAACAAGCAGCCATCATCTCTTCCTCCCAGCTATTAGATCTCAATATTCTCTGCTAAGTGCCTTGCGTTTAATTTCCCTTTCTATTTCAAATTCCAGTCAGCCTACTCTCTTCCCCTTATGTCCTGTGTCCGGATATTTCCATTCTCAATCTCATTCTTCCCTCAGTGTTGTCTCTTATTTCTCGGGGCTATCTTCTTTCCAACTTTCTTCTTTTCCTGGGTGTTCCTTCTTCGTCTTCTCAGTCTTCTCCCTTCTCTCTATAGGTTTAGGAGGCTATATCCTTTGCATTGACAGAACAGGTCAGCAGATTACCTGAACTCAGTTCTAGTTTTCAACAGAAGTTCATCTCACAGACACTAACAGCCAAATTATAGGGTCATTCTGTAGGAATATTTTATGCACAATGTTCTCAGTCCTCCTATATGTGGGAGGCAGAATATTATTTCACCAAAGATGTTATCAACCTAAATGAGAATATATTCAATTTGTTCAAGATTTAAAATATGTTGCTACTTATAGATTGTGCAAATACAGCTAATTCAAGCTGAATTTGCAGTCCAGCTACTTTCCAAAATGCAAAGTTGCTAAAACATCTGAACGGAAGGGTCTGGGTAGTTTTTAACAGTGTCAAAAAGTCCTGGCAGGTTCAGTAGAAATAAAAAGAAATCAGGCAAAAATCAGGCATACAGTACGGGAAATTTCAGAGTAAAGACGCTGTGTTAAAATTAAAGGAAAATAAAATATGTATTTTTAAAAAGGAGTGTCAGGCAACCAAACTTGCTTGCAGTAATATTCATTAATTTGGCAAACATTCCTTTAAAGTAAGGGGAATTTTATCTGAAAAGGAACACTGGGAATGAACTGACTTTTCTTCCTTGATATGGGTTTTGTGAACTGACATTTTCTGAACAGAGTCTGAAATTCACTGCTTCGATCCAGCTTTCAGCTGAAAGAATTTAAATAGTGACATCAAGATAACACAATGTTTTAACATTCAAGCCATAGAAATATCTCACAAATAAAACACACAGGACAACAAGAAGTGTCTTAGATTAAGATATCATCTTATCTTAGGTAAGATTTTGAGCCAGGACCTTTAATAACCATCTGTAACAGCAAAGAGTTATGCAGAGGTTTATGAAATTTAAGTCTTCTACCACTCTTACTTTTGCTTTTCTATCAAACTGTAATTTATAAAATACTGCTTCTGTTAACCTTTTTGTAAAAAGAAGATTAAAGGCTTCGTCAGAAGATAAAATACTAAAGAGAAACATAAGGCTGTCACAATTAAAGAATAAAGACGGTATACAGAGACTGGGACAGGAAGGGAAGGGGAATTCTTTATTAAATTTATTGTATATGTTTGAGATCTATTTATTTTTATTTGTAGTATCCAAGCTGTCATGTACATATATGCTGAACTGGCAATGAAGTCAGTCAAATTCCATAACACACGATTCCTTTAATTTTTTGATGCTGTTGAGCTTAAGTGTAATTATTTTCCACCACGCTTATTCTGCATTAGCTGAATTTTCGTAGACAGACTCAATGGAAACTTTACAACCATCCCTCAAAATTAGTTCAGTGGCTTTTCTTAAAAGAAACACCTTTTCTATTATAGATTTAAAATCTTTAACTGAGAGTGGCTGGGCTTGAAACCAACACCTTCTAGGGAAATGTCTTTTACTGTTCTCAAAATTACCCATTTCTTGACTTCACAAAAATATGTTTTCATTTGGTTTCTAGAGACCTGTTGCTTAAATCTCCAGCCTTCTTCTCTGTGTTAATTGTATCCTAAACACCAATTCCAGCCAGCATGCTCTAGTTCTTCACCAAGTCTACAACACAAGGACTGACCTACAGATTTGAGGAGTAACATGTGGCTCAGCAGTGAAGTTATCAGAAGGGAAACTCGCAGGTGACTTTCAGTTATCAGTTTGTGTTTCTGTTGACTGATCATAGTTCACTGGAGTTTGTAGTTTTGTTATTGGAAATAATGCAGTACTCCTGTGTTGGGAACCAGTTGAGATTTAACTGTCCATTTTATAAAACTGAGAGACTTTATAGCATTGCTACTGTTATACTTGGGAACAGAGTTCCAGCACCTAATACAGAAAATCTCAGATTTTGCCTTTCCAAGATGCCAACAAACCATAGCTGAGGTGTTATATCCACAACCAGATCCAGAAACCTCCCACAGATAAATATTCTCTTGAAGACAATAGGGTAGGAATCCACAGCTTCCTGAGACAGGTAGCAGATCCCATCTGCTTCTTCTTCTTGGATTTCAGAGTCAACAGAGCCAGGAGATGCTGTCTTCCACAGAAGCAGCATGTCACCTACTCAGTGACTAGTAACATCTTCCCTCTTGGGCAGAAGAGCATGATGAACTACATTTAGTGTCTGCCAATAAATTTAACCTTTTCTTTTAAAAAAGGCAGTGGAATATCACTCTTGAAATATTAAAACTTTACAGAAGCCTACACATTCATTGTTCAGAAGACTGTTTAACCCACTGAAAAAATTTCTCTTACATCGACAGGTTACTATGAATAGAAATTACTTTTACACAAAGAACAGAACTCTGTGCTGAGGGTCAGAAGGTCCCAAGTTTCAAACAGAGATGGTCAAAATTATTCTTTCCCACAACATATATTTAGAAAAAAATTCTTGAATGAATGCATGAAAAATGACAAACTTTCCCCTTTTGAAATTTTAATGAAAATCTAAATCTGAAAAGCAAACTCTCCAAAACCATCAAAAGATTTTGTTTCGTGGAAAATTTTTCTTCATGACATTCTGCATTAAAAAAAGAGAAATCAAACCAGGCTTTGAAATGTTATTTATCTGAAAGTGAAAATTGCCATTTTTGTTATTTTCATTTCATTACCTTTATTTTATGACGTATCACATTATTATAAAAATGTCTGAAGCAAAATATGTTAATCATTTTTAAGAGAAAATATTTAACAATGTTTTTATTTCATTGTAGAAAAAAAATATTTTTTCTATGAGAAATAACATCTAGTTCTCACCCAGAAATTTTTTTTCTCACAAGAACTAAGCATCCCTCTATAGCACAAATGTATTATGAAAGAAGAATGACAAGGTTTTTCTTTGCTTACAGCACTGGCCTAAGGCCTAGATCAGTTGAATTATTTCAGAGCATATCTTTTATGTGGTCAAACTTTCTCAATACTGTCTACCTTGGTCTACTTCCACTCACTAAAAAATTTCCAATGGGACATTGAAATGATCTGTGGTAATTATACCACTAAGAGTACGCTATTAGCAAATATTAGCTCTGTATTTGCTAAAAGAAAATATAATAATGGCTATGGAATTTCGACTGGTATAAATGGGATAAATTCTTACAATTTTCATAATTGCTTTTTGTCTCGGAAAACATATGTATGCACTGGTCATCTCTCACTTAAGATATCATGACTGTACTAAACATTTCAGGTTGTATTTAGCAAAATCTTTTAGAAATACTGAGAAGATAGTGTGTGTTCTATCTTATGATACTTTAAATGATATCTGCTGGCCACAGAACATAGTTCTCATAGCCTTTTAAATTCTGTGTTAAAACATCGTTAAAACTGTAGACTAATAATCAGAACTTGAATTAGGGTTATATCCCCCATGCACAAACATTATGCCTTTACCAAGGGTGACGATTCATCTTACTCTCCTGAATTTCTTTTAGTTAACTGCTGTAATCAGCAAAAGTAAATTTCAAAAATTGTGTAAATTTGGCTTGGGATTTTTTGCAATTAAATACAGTATGCAAATGATAGTTTCAGAAGTGATAAAAATATGCACATACTCAACTAAAAATTGATGAAAAAAATCTGGTTCTCCAGGAAGAATCTTAACACTTTCTCATAAATTCCACACTTAAATTTCTGTTCCTTAATTTTTTGGAGTACCAATAATACTAAAACTTTTGTCTGGCACCTAATAAACTAGCTATCTCAATAATTTACTTTAGCAAATACTGGTAAAATAATGGTGCAGTGAAATCCAAATGAAGTATTAACAGCAACGCAATCATTTTGTAAGTCATGAAATTCCAAAACATTGTTTCTTTCAGTGTGTTTACTCAGTCTCACAGTATATCCCATATTTTTATGGTACACGTGATTAAATTAAATTCTGCTTTTAACAGGGAGAAAAAGCTTTGGGATTGCTTCATATAAAAAGCCAAGGTACACATGTGTAGTTTTCAGCAATACTCGTCTAACACTCCAGAAAGTAAAAGTTTGACATTAAGTGCACACTTTTGCCTTTGAATATATAAGTAGCCTGAACGGCCAGTCTGAGCTTTAAGGTGACTAGATCAAGGACAGGTTTGTGTTCACTGAGAATGGAAAGTCACCGGCGTTTCTGGACAATCTGCATCCACACACGCATGTCTGCATTCCTGTTGTTTCAAAAAGCCACTTGAAATTGCTGGTCTTATTTGCACTTCTTTCATCTGACCCTGCCACCATATCTACCTGAGCAGCTGAAGGCAAAGGGATGATGGGTCCTCAGCTGCTTGCTGATTCTCAGGCATCACATTTTCTGCACTGTAGAACTCTACCACCTACACCGAAACAACTAATCCTAAACAACTAAATCCAAACAACTAATTCACAGATAACTACTCCAGAATTACACCTTTTCTTTCATTTACTGCACTTTCAACTAGCTATTCCTGTTTCTTAAATATCCCCGCTGCAATCATATCTGCCAGTCACTCTGCACAACACATTCTATATGTAAATGATCTTTGTTCTGCGGCTATAGCAAGTTTCTTTGCAGTACATTAACTCTTAATTCTACTTTTCTGGGGCAGTTTTAGCCCAGATATAGTTCCTATTTCTTTAAGCCCAGGTCTATTTCCTCTCTTTTTTACGCTCATTTAATATATGAGGCCAAAAAATTCCAGCTGGAGGTGCACCTTTCACAGCTAGTTTAGATATGACTGAATAGAACTCTACTAGTTAGAGCAGTGTCTGTGGTAAAATTTGAAATGATATCAACTAGAAATTCTGACCAATAGGAATAGTGTAATACAATCTAATATATAAAGAGTATAAGAAGCCACCATTTAAAATCTTTACATGTAAGTTGCAGGCAAAAAAGGCTCATGAGATATTTGGGATACTTACACATACTTGCTGCTGGTGCTACTACTGCTTTGCTCTTTCCAGGTTTGTTCATTTGACAATGGGATGCTGGTTATTCACTTCCACCCATGATCTCACTTTGGCTACCTCATGTTCTGTGAGATAAGTTATAGTTCAAAACCCAGGACATAGGCACTAAATCAGGTACCTGCCTGTTTACCTAATCAGTGGTAATGATTTCTAGAAAAACACAAACACATCTGAGGCCCTGTAGCTGTTCACAGGTACAAAAGACATTTTCCTGAAAATTCAGAAGAACAACGTGCATATAGCCCAGATTTCAACAGGTTAATAGCCTTTTGCTCTACTTGCAAAATCGCCTTTACACAATGTGTAGTGTTCAAGTCTCACGAATTCTTAAAATCTGACCCCAGGAAGAAGCAGTGTACTTATCTGCACCAGAAAATGTTGCTCTGTGATAAAACAGCATACAAAACTTACAATAGATGCAAACTGGGATAGAAAAATTAATTCTTTGTGGGATCAGTATGAATTTTCATGCCCAAGTTCTGTGACAATGGCAGTCAGGGCACAGTTTAAAGAACTCCATGGACAAGACCTAAGGACGATTTTCAATTCTGCATGAAATTCTTTACACAGCATACAATGGCAATCAAGTTTTGCACAATGGGGCAGGAATAGAGTGCAGAACAGTTTATTTGCAATGTTTCTGTTTTCTCGTTTTGTCTACTTTTCATATACACTTTAAGACTGACTTGGTATTTTGGAAATATTCAGTAGGTGGCTACTAATACTAACTAATTTCATTAACGGTTTTATCACTTTTACACCTGCTGTTCTGGTTCATTATTTAACTTGCTGTGAACAACAGCAGTTTTTCCCTTTTCAGGGAATCTCTCATCCAGCAGAGAATCTTATCTCTTGTCAATAGCCCTGGGAGGCAGATGATGGGGGAATTAGTTTGGCAACAGTGTGATAAAAATGTGACATTCCACATAATAACTATGCTTACTTTGAAGTAGAAAATTCCATTCAATGTCATCTGGAAGTGGTTTTCTTTCTAACCAGGCCATTGGAGGTCTAAGCTGAGTAGGAGCAATTGGTCATTCTGCATTTTAGTAGGGTCAGTAACGAATAGGTCTAATGTAATGCTGTCTCTGACCTAGGGTAATGAAAATTTTTCCAGCTTTGCTGGCATCATGTTATTCTGCTGTGTAAACAACTCTCCCCCCTTCACACACAAACACAGAAAAGTGGGATCATTCCTGGATTATCCCAGCCTGCTTCCACTATATCTGAAAAAAGTTGGGAGCCCACAGGCGGCTTTTTATGTCTTTCCCCACTAAGTGCATGTCATTTCAGCATGCAGATATAATTTGATAAAGGCTCCTTATAAGAATTATTATGAGCACTTTATTTTAGAGAAGACAAAATGAATAACTGTTTTCCATTTCTTTTGTGGTATGCAAACTCCCTTACATTTACACATTATGCAGACTTCAAGGACGAAGCAGTTAGTATGTCAGAGAACCAGCAATGATAACACTTGAGTGGAGCAGTCTGTAGCAGTCTGTTTAGTTTCACGACAGGCACATTAGTCTGGATGTTAGCTGTTTCTTCTTAATTGGATTGCTTGCATAAATTGCAATACAAGGTGGACATGTGATAGCTTTCTTTTTCACCGATCAGTCATGTCAAGAGAACCTTATGTATTTTATATAGAAAGTAGAAAAAATGATAATTTGAAGAAATGAGAAGATGGTGCAGGGTAAAAGCTGATATTCTTCCTTTATAACAGATAGCCCCAAGTTGTAGAGGCCATTATTTCTTGCATTTTCAGAGCAAATGAACTTGACAGATGGCTGTGTCACCTAAACCCCTACCTACCAACTTGATTATGCAGAAAACAATACAATAGAAAAGAAATCATTACTGAAGGAACCTGGTTAGCCCACAGAGGGCTGAGTGGTGCAGAAGAACAAAATTACAGTTGTGGAATTGAACAGCAAGAATACATTTAACATAAAGTGGGTTACAGCAAGGCAATCAGTCATGGCTAAAGCTATTGTCTGGGCTTGCTTGCATGGTATATGAAGTAATCTGTCATCTACTACTGAATTTATGCTTACTTTATAGTAGAAAAATACAAAGGTTTTGCCAGGGCATGTTCTGGTGGTCTTAAGTAGCTCAACTATAGATCTATGAAATTAAAATTATGGGAATTCAGGACATTTTTCTGCTTTCAATGCGTTTTGGAGGACATCACTTTAACACCGAAGTAGTTTCTTCTCCTTTCTCCCGTTACTCAAACATTAACGAAAAGACACCACTTAAATAAAGACAAAGCAAACTGGGAAAGACAAATATTTAGCATCAGTCCAGATTAAACAGCACCATCATAACTCCATAAAATTTACATTGGATTTACTGGAAGTCTGGCTATGGAAGCCATGGAATGACATCCAATGAGACAGGAATAGAATAGAGCAACACCTATTCCTGGTTGCCCAGTCCCCACTTCGTTAATTATTACACATTCTTTGCAAAAAAAGTAAAATCTCTTATCAGTATTATTACTACTTATCAGGGGTATTATTATATGACCTTATACACCATTTATAACAAAATAGGCTTCCGATGTCTTCCTGTTCATGTCAAGAGTTTCAAGCTATATTATCTACTAGTATACACTTCAGGACTTACCCCCTGGTAAGACCTCATGTTAACTAATTATTTAAATTAACTACATTTAAAATAACCCAATTGCAATTAACATCACTGAAAATTTCAGGTTTAGCATGCCATATAATCCATACAAGCAGGAAGTTCATTTCCTTCCATTTTGTTACTTCCTTTCAATCAGATGTTAACAAATATTCACATTCCCAACAGAAAATATTTCATTATTTTTGTCCTGGAGAAAACATGAAATTTCTATTAAACCCAGAGAAAGTGAGCATAGCAAATGATTCAGCCACCTTCAGAAGCCTCAACAAACATTTTGCCATATCCAAAATCTACATGCACACACCCCTTAATACTGATATTTTGCATTTACCTATATATTGGTGAAAGTCCTAAATATAACAAACTTTTTTCAGTCATTGATTCCTATTCAACTCTTTGCAAAATCATATTTTATCTTCTAATCATTGCTCTACTTCTGAAATCTTCCTCCTCCCAAAAGATCATCAGGATGTTCCATGAGAAATCCAGAGATTGCAAACATGCGAGGAAAGAAGAGAACCTTTCAAAGATGGCTATGGAAGTAAACAGAAGGCAATGCTTCAGCATCCAAAATGGGAAGACCATTGTGGGGATACACTTGACATTTAGATAAGAACAAGAATTACTTCTAGAGACTGTATTTATTAATTCATTGATATATATATAACGCCTCTAATCCTGTATGGACTGGGATAAAGAATCTGATAGCTAGGTTCAAAACATATTCTCCTTTTCCCTCCTTGCTTATTAAGTCTTGAAAGAACTGGATAGTCCACTTCAGTTCTAATCAATTAAATTAGTTCAGGAGTAAAATACTTTTAACACTGAGAATGTCATTCTATTTTACCTGAAAAACTCACTACCTGAAAAACAGCAGTATAGCACAGCCTTATCAAAACCATCCCACTCACTCCCCAATATTTTACTCCCCTCCTTCCACATGCATTCAGACTTTCATCAGAGCAACCCATTCTTTTCTTACTGCTCAGATTCCTGATATGTGTCAGACTAATGCCAGCATAGGATGTAACAGTGATCCTCTTCTGCTGATGCACTTCCCACTCTGAACAAAAACTCTCTTATTTAAAAATAAACATCAGATTACAAGGATCACGTTCTACCTCCTCTAACCATCTGTGTTTTTACTTCACCCAGGACAGATTTTGATCTTGCCCTGGTCATTTCCTGGTGTACTTTCAGTCCTGCACCTGAATTAAAGACATATGTTCCTTGCAAGCCAAAAACTCTTCAAGGTGCAGCTTTCCTAATGCTTCACACTTAACATATCAGCTGCTCATTCATCTCAATTTTGATATATTTTTCTGTAGTGTAAGTAATCCAAAGCTCTTCAGTTACTGTGTGAAATGAGTGTATGTGTGATTAATTGTTATATTATTAACCTACTAGAGATATTTTATTTTGTTTATCATGTTGAGTGTTCACGAGATTGCAAAATCCTGAGATAAGAATAATATTATCTAGTTCTTCTTCCTAGCAGCATACAGTTGTCCCCGTATGTATGTCGGATAGTGGTAGTTCACCTTGCTTTAAATTAACAACTTCCCCTTTAAGTTTATGCCTTGTCTTTATCTCCCCAAGTAATTATATTACTGTTTGGAATTTTTATGTAAAGCAGTGCTTTTTTCCTCTACATTGAATCTGCAAACATAATTAATGGCATGAAATTGACCTGATTAATTGCTGACACATTTGCAGCTGAAGAAGTGCACAGGGCTATCCCTTTAATATGTGATATTCAATGGCCACAGCTACCTTGCTCATGCCCTGTTGGACCTGGAAATCCTTCAAAGCTAACACACTTCCCAAGTAGGCCTGGAGTTAGCTTGGACTGCATGAGTTTTGTAGACTACTCAAGCTACAAGACCCATTTGCCTTTCATAACAGGTGACATTGGGACCATTTACAGATGCCCCCAGTATCAGTATTAAGGCAGATGGGATGTCTAGAAGAAACCAGTCTGGGCATCGTAACCTGCCTGTTGACATGGGAGCTACACGCAGTATGAGTCACACTAATGAGTAGCATATGAATGTGTTTTCTTCTCAAGCCCCTCTACACAGTATATAAATATGAAACTGGCACAGCTGTGGTAATTAAATATCTGTCTTTCTGTATATTTATTTGCTGAAATCCAATTCTAGAAATGAATAAGTACATGAAATGCTCTATGAATTCAATTCTCATAACACCTACACATAACTATACCTAATCATTGCTTTTGTAGTGGCTGGGGCAGAGTCACATGTTCTCTTCGCTAGTAGCCTTCAGAAGAGGCAAAATCCCAGGACCTGATCTTGTCACTGCTTGTGAAAAGCTAATTATACTCTGGCATTTTTTTTTAAAGATGAATCTCGCCTTGCTCTTAGAGTCCAAAACTGCTACAGTTTGCAACTTAACTCTGCAAAACTTTTCTTCCTCTTCTACAGTACACTGCACGGCAGTTCAAGACACTTAGTTGTTCATAGCATTAATTTACTTTATTGATGACATCATCAATATTTTGTCATTGTAGAGTTTAGTTGTCCTGAGTAAAGCTGACCATGGAAGTTTTGAACATTGATTTTTTTTTTCCAGTCTGTAACACGGTGTGAGTGATTCATCATCTGCTTCTGGGACATCAACCAGAGGCAAGAAATACCTCTAAAAACATGCTCTAAAGTGACTTATACTGACTGTGTGTTTAAAAAACTGGTCGAGAAATGTGCTGTACCTGGAACTAAGGAATATCAACCAGTACAAAAGACAAGAATGCTTTTTAAATAAAAAAGTGAAACCTGTCACACACCAAACACAGGACTTAGTTTTCTCTCCAAAGAACTGAGAGACTAATTTGTATTTGAATGTATAAATTTGTGTTTGAATATATAGCCTTTTTAACTCAGTATTAATTATTTAAAAATCTCTGAATAAATATATAGTGAAAATGCATCTCCAAATTAGGAAAATGTAGAATAAAACAAAAATTTCATATAGAGAATTCTTTCAATAGGGGTTTATATTTTGCCATCACAAGTTCTATTAATTGTCTCTCCTTGACATTTTACCACAATACAATCTTGAAAAAAAAAGATCTAATGCAACAGAAGACACAAAAATTACAACTACTACAGTACTTGTGGAGTAAATATGAAACCAAGTAGAGAAAATAATTTCATAAGATTCCTGTCTCTCAGTAGATTCATGCTTGTGCACAGGTAAAAGAGAAACAGATTGGATGCAATTAGATGCTACATTTCCTCAGGTGACAAAGCTAACTACTTCCTGATTTATATAGCAGTCCCATAAGCTGTCGTATTGGCACTACTGATATAGCAGGAGAAAGATGGGAACAAATCACAAAATATTAGAGGGAAAGGGATCTACTTATGCTAGAGGGAGACAAAAAAAATACAGAATGCATTTTACAGACAAAACTTAATTTTAATTGAGGAAGCAGCTAGAAATAACTTGCAAACGCATTTTTAAATTGGTCTCAGAGTTATAACATTTCTAATATGCAAAAAGCCTAGAAATAAAGAGTGAAAAATATATATGTTTTTATTTTGCATATGTGCAGTCTAAGCTAAAAAAAAGATGCTTCAGGTATACGTGAGTAAGTAATGACATTTACATTAAGTGCTTTTGGTCTCTTTTTTATTTGTTTTCCTGCATGTTTATTTGAGGAAATTTCTGATCTCCTATATGTTAATTTGAAAAGACTGGAGCCTGAAGATGACACATTTAAAAACATGTTATGAACTTTGGTTATATGTATAAATACAATTTATTTGGAGACTAAATGGAAATAATTTTGGACAGGAACTTTTTATGTAAGTAAAATCATTCAGTAATTCATACAGTCATTCATATGCACTACCACCAGGCTAGATTTTTAGCTGAGTTAAATGGGGTGTAGCTTTATAGTTACATGATGCATTGTACCTCTGTATTCTCATGTTTCTGCCTTATATGGATATAAGGACCTAAAATATTCATGAGAATTAGTTTGTTTTCTCCCAGGCTGTAATACTGACAAGATAATGCTTCTTGGGTTTTATATATTTTTTGATTAAACTACATTCAAGACTGTTAATCCACCACAAATAAACTGTTTAAAATTATCAATAGCCTATTCTAGTGGTAAATATTTGCATAGCTTCAGACAAAACATGTTACAGACTGCTAAGGTCCATTCCTATGGTAAATCTCATAAACACCAGAAAATGTTAAATAAAAGTTTTATATATTTTTTTTAAAACTAACTTTACATGACAAAAATTACCCTACAAAAATAGAAATTAATTATTTCTTCTACAAGAGTGGAATCACTAATCTATTTTTCAGCAGAAATATATCAGCTCAGTATCTTGAGCTTTTCTGCGGTTTCTCTTCCCTTTCAGAATTTGTCAAGTTTTACCAAAATTATTTCTGAAGCCTTATTTCTCTTTAGAGCTAGAAGGTCACAGCAACTCATATCCTATTTTCTCAACTACCTCTTCTATAGTCATGCCATCCCAAATGCAGCACAGGTACAGGAATTAACGTATTACCGCTTCAGGTATTGGATCTTCTTAGTGAGCGAGTTCAATGTCCCATCAGTCCACCAGATCCTCTCAAGCTGTACTTATTTGCTGCACAAGAATGGTGCTCAATAAATGTTCTCAAAAGTCACTTCTCCCTCCCATTCAGCTTGTCAGGATGAAGAAGTCTTAAATGACAGTTTTCAGTCTACTTGCAGAATCATTTCTGCTGCAGAAATTACTTGTAAGCAAACAAGTCAACGAATAAGAAGAGAAATCCTCTCCCTTTCCTCTATGTAGGACCCTAAGGAATATCTCTGCCCCTCATCTAAAGGGATTCGCATGGGTTGGAGAAGAGCAAGTTAGTGCCGGCTGTGCACTTGATATGAGCACCATCTGGCAGTTGCAGGGTAGGACGACTCAGGGGGAACACTGTCAAGAGCACTCTGCTGCTGCTCTAAAGAGGAGCAACATCAACATCTTGCTAGAATATGCTGCTGGGTTTAGCATATGTGATAACAGACTGAGACTGGACATGACTACTTCTTATGGGACCACATTTCCTTAGCTGACGAGGGATCCATTTATGGTCTTATACTACAAAAAAATCCAAGTTTGGGATTTATTCCCCTCTAGTCCTGCTTAAGCACACAAAACAGTGTCCTGATTGTCTGTCTTCCAAATCCAAGATATGTGCCACAAACTTTAAAGGTTTCCGGGTTATAGTTTGTGAGATATAACAGTTACAGTTACACTACTGAATTCAAATGAACATTTCTTTCCTGTAAGAAGAGAAAGGATTCCCAAGAAAGGACTCTAGGTCTGTTGCATTTCCTGGGTCATATTATGTGCTTCAGTGTTTCTAGGGCTGGATTCACAACAAAGTAATTAGTATTAATTAGAAACTATCATGTAACAGTAAACACTGCCACATCATTGTGAACTTTTGATACATACTCAGTACTCCTTTTCAAAGGAGTGAGACCAATTAGGACCAGGCTACTGAAGATCTTGCCCTCTTGTAAAATTCTGTCCAAAATAAACCTGAGAAAACCTGTAACAACACTATCACTGAATAAACCCCATTTTACCTTCCGTTAGGGAGCTCAGTGTTTCCAGCCTTAGTGAATGAAATGTCTCTGGTATATAGCAGATTTCCATGATTTCAGGTTGTGGCTCTGAGAAACAAACCCAATTCCTTCTTCTGAGATAACAGGGAGCTTTTGGTCCTGGAAGCACAAAATGTAGTGGTTGTTTGGGATTTTTATTTCGCATCACACTAGTATAAAAATGAAATTATGTTTTGACAAACAAGGCTGCTTTGAATGTGTTAGAGTGACTTTTGGAAGAAGTATAATTCTTCTCTCAAAAATTATGAACAAAAAAGTTGAAAAGTTTGGCGTTGTGGTAAGGTTCTTTTAATCCTCTGATAAAATTGTATAGGATTCTACTGAAAGATAGCTCTAAAAACATGTAGAGGAAGATATATTAATTTTGAAAATTATTGTTCCCAGTGAAGAAAACACCATAGCTCCACAAAGCTCCAGAACCACCAGCCTGCCTTACACTGCTTGCCACAAAAAGAACTTTTCCTCATTTTTGCAAGCAAGTACCAAACCTGACCTGTTAGTCCATTTATGTAAATAATAAGTCCAATTCCCATTGTGAGCTACTGCTAAAGCTGTGCCATTAGAGCCATCGTGTCATTTAGGCAGCCAGTGGAGAATCAAAGACTGCCTGTGCTGCAGCAGCCCACTGCTATGTTTCTAAGAAAATGGGCTCTTAAAAAAGGAAATGTCACACCGCAGTGTGAGAGATAAACAGAGGTATATCTTTAGAGCAGCAGGCAGGGATGGTAGAAACGCTCTCTGTAAATGACTTTGATCCCCTAGTGTGATGAATCATGGAGTCGCAAATCCTTTTTAGCTAATTGCTATCAGCTTGTGAGATTTTGCCTTCCATGTTCAATATCAATTTTCAGGGCCATAGGAGATAGCACTTCTCCCCCGAGTCTGCTGGCGACTTACTGCTAAAACTGAACTAGCACCACTTATCAGTTTAGAGGGGGAAGTCATTTAATATTACATTGCTTCTAGTAACTAAAAGGGAAAAATATTAGGGGCAAATACATGGAATAGTAAATCTTTTTACTGTCAATGACCTTCCTTTGAAAACTGTCCTCTCCATATCCACATAGTATCAGTGCAGCTATCTCAAAGCAAAAGAATCTTTAATTATTCAAAAGTGCTAAACTGGGACTTAGGATAAAGGAAACTAAAATTTAGTTATTTTTCAATTCTAATGAGTTCATCATTAAAGCCTGAAAATAAACAAACTTTTTAAAGACTCTGAACCATACTATGTGCATAAAATGGAAATTTAGAAAACCTATTCTACCGGTTAATTTTGAATAAACAACAATTACAGCACAGAATTTTCACTTTCAAGGCAGACTAATGAAAACGCTTTAGATTTCCCATGAAATCTTTGAATGCTATAGGGGGACACCCAGCATCTCTGACAGTCAAAAACATTTTTAAACTAAACTTGCAGGTAGTATCAAATTTCATAAAACCTAAAACCTAGAACTTACCGAACAAAAATGCGAGAGCAAACTATTAGGCTAACTGCTGAGATCGTTGCGTGAAGCTGAAAAAAACAGACTGCCTCAAAAGTATCCAGGAAACTTTGCTTGAAGAAAAGCCATTGAACTTACTTTTGATGAATTCTTTTAAGTTGAATTTTTACACTGTGTATATTCCTTCTGACAGTCATGCACTGGAAACAGACTTAACAGAAATCACAGTTTTCCAGCCTAGTTACAGAATATTTTTTTAAATCTGTCTATGATAAAAGCAAAATGGTAACCCAGGAATTATACTCACTCATTCAAAGAGAAAATAAATAAAATAAATACATCCAATTAAGCCTAAATTCAGAGCAAGACTTGATCACATCTGTCACAGATAGGTCAAGATTTAATCATCAAAATTCTTCTAAGTTTCAAACAATAAATATTCCTGTTGAAAAATAAATAAATAACTAGACATACTTACAACTTATTATTTCCTGTAATTTATACCCTTTGCCTTCTTACCAAATAAAATGTCTAATATCAAAATAGAGATGAATTTATTTGAAGATAGACTTCAACATGGTAATGAGACAAAGATCACAAGATTTTAATATATAGACTCTACAGACTGATAAAAATTACAAGTCGAGACAATGCTCTACTTTTTGCAGAGCACTCAGACTCTGAGCTGGTATCCAAATTAATCTCCTTCCTGGGGAAGCTAGATAATATTTGAAGACATTGGTCAGAGTTTTAAGTACTTTCCCAGGTTGGAATACTTGCTCAAGTTTTAAATATTCCCCACGCAGCTGTTTCCTATGGAAACTTCTTAGCATGTGGAGCTGCCTTATGCCGTATCCACAACTTGGCATGACATAAGGCTAGAATAGGACAATTATCAGATTTCATCTTATGTCTGTGTTTGACATTACAGTGTTGATTTAACTCGTCTGTATTTTTTAATATGCTTCAATAAATATCCACAGGAGAACATCAATAAAATTTGTCATGTTGACTCAAAAAGTTTATTGCTTGCTCAGATCACAGCATCATTAATGATGAATTCAAAGCACCTGTATTCTCAAATCATACTACTGTGATGTATTTGGTAAAGTATTGGCTTGCAACTCGTTCACAAGTAAGAGAATTTAGAACTATTTCTTATTTCTAGCATGTTTACAAAGCTGTTATTGTAAAGCACCAAGAGGAGGAGACTGAAGGATCAAAATTTTTCCTCAGAGAGGAAACTGTAGACGTTAATTTGATGTGAACTGACTTGATAACAGGGACCAAAGTCTGAGAAAATCAGGCAAGTAATTTGATTGTAGAATCCTCTGATTTCCCAAAAATATTGAAGAGTTTGTTTCTGAAAAATAAGAAAAGAAAAAAAAAAAATATTTTTAGTGAAGTTTTACATATTTAAACCTTTCTGAAGGAAATTAAGATAAAATATTGGCAAGTAACTCACTCTAAAATTAAAACTTTCAAGGTTTGGTGAACAGATTTAGATTATTCTTAATGATGCCAATGATTTAGACATTTATATATGTGTTACAGCTAGTGTTGTAAACTCAAAAAACAGAGACATATACTGTACTTAGTAGGACTTCTTCATTTGAACAAAAGTAAATTTTATTTAAAGGTGAAAAGTACAGTCACTTGTGACAAATGGGGAAGGAACATAGGTTACACAAAGTTTCGTGAGAAAATATTGCTTGCTGTCCTCTCTGATATTGATACAATTATGCTCTTAAAACATACCACAGACTATCATTAAGTCACAAAAAGCAACTACATGAAAATTCTTTCTGGTCATACAACTCAGGGAGGATTTCCATGCAATTTAGACTTAATTCCAATTAAAAAATCTACATAGCTTTATCTACTTAAAGTTTAATCAGACAAGATCTGAATTAAGTCCGATCAACTTGATGACTCTGAGCTTTGAAATCAGGATCTAAGAAATCTCAGCATGGTGGTTAGTCAACAAAATACTTCTTCCAGCAGAATTTTACTGATGAATTTGAAAAAAAAAAGATTAAAATATAACTTTGTCTTAATGACTAAGCACTAAATCAACCTGAAGATAATCGCCAATGTGGCATGCTTGTAGAGAAGAAACATAGGAAGGCAAGGATGTCTTCTCTTCCATGACAACGGCAATGTATCTTACTTTTTCAAAAGTAATGTGATGTTTGTACTAATATGTTTAACTCCCAAATGCTCTTCTAACTGATTCGGGGATTGAGCTTGATTATTGCAATATTGCTTTGAAAAAAAAAGAAGTTGCCTGTGAAACAAGGTCTACCTAGATTTTAAAACATTCATATCTCTAAATCTGTATTTTGAAGAATTTGTAACAACAGCGTAGTATTTCTCAAACACAGAAAAAATATTTTTTATGTACAGAGACAGTAACTTTCAGTAAAAATTGACAAAAGTTCTGAATTTTTGGATCTGCTCTGAGTTTGCTGAGAAAGTTTGAGTCAAACTTTTTAATTAATGTTCATTGTTTTGTTCTATAGATACTTTAGTTGAAGCTTTAAAGAAATGATTTATAATGAAATAAAGATGCACAATAAAGCACATTTGAGGTTTTGAATAAATGGGGGCAATACTGCAAAGGCTGTTCTAGGATCCACAGGGATGAAAAAAATACCAGATAAAGTGATGCATCTCAGTAAAAGTGTGCTGTCAGTGAGAATCACTGTTGGAGCTTAGACAAAAACTAAGATTGCCAGTTTTCTATCTTTAAAAATCTTGTGAAAGACCATCTCTGGCAATCGCTGTCAACACTAACATCGTTGGTGTTCTGTTCAGTATCTGGACAACTTCAGCACCACAAAACTAAAAAACTCAATCCTGTGCTGGATTTTCACTGTGTAAGTGTCACAGATGCTAGTGGATGTCCTAGCTACACGGAGGGTAAAGGATAAGGTCACAGGATAATGAATTTAACTCTAGGTTTTTAAATGAGGGTGTTGAGTTGTTAAAGGTTTGTCTTATCTTTTTTTTTTTTTTTTAATGGCATCCCTTTCTTCCTCAGGGAGATCTGCAGGCTGTGGCTTTTTGCCTTTGAACATCCTCAAGTCAAGCATCAAGAAAAGGTGATGAGGGTTAGGGAGGCTCCCTTGACATTTGGTGCACTGGCATCAGCCTTTGCAATTATGGGCCACCTTTCTAGCAGACGGTAATTGAAAAGTGTGAACCACATGGGCTCGAGTCAATAAGAGCGTCAGCATATAAATGACACTCCGAGCTTTCTGTGTTCACTATCCACTGTTTTTGCTCTTCACCTTTTATCCTTCTCAGCATCATGACTTAATCCACTCTAATGAGGTGAGTTCTATTGCCAAAAATCAGCAGCAACACAGCTCTCTTCTGGCACCACTTGGGGTTTGTAAGGAGTCAAAAAAAATAGTGAGTCTGTCAGCTTTCCAAAAGAGAGGACAGTGCACCCTTTGAAATGTTCTCAGCTTTTATGAACTCTCTTTTGAGGACATATTTCTTCCACACTTGCTGAGGAATGCATCCCACTTTCATAAAACTTGTTCATCGCCAACCCAAGGTAACCAGAGCATTTTAGTTTAGTACAGGCGTCTCCTAACTTGAAGGTCATTATCAGTACCACACGTCACTATTTACAAATAGCAGGTGACTGCCAACAGTGGTGAGTGTGTGAATTTCCTTTGCTCTCTTTTCCTTACCCATCTGTCCATGTTTCTGGAATCAGAAGTATCTTCTTGTAGAAAAAGCTTCAGAAGAGAATTGCAGGGTATGGTAGGTGCTATGATACAAAATGAACATAATCAGCTACTTCTGAGTGACTAAAAGGAAAATAGTTAATTTTGTAGACACTTTCTTCTTCCCTTTTATTTTCTCACACTCATTTTAACTTCAGGTCACAGAAGGGTACACAGTCTATGTAGCACTTACAAAGAGCGCTTCCAAAGATCTGGAATTAATGAGTTCTGCCCAGCTATGGGTTTTTCATCAGATTTAAAAATGGACCCAGAAAAGAAACTTGTATGTGTGTCAGTCATAAATAAATGCCATAATAAAGTGAGCTCAATGAAGTCCATATTAAAACTAATCAGCAGTTTTAATTGTATGTGTTAATCCTTAGAAATGGCACAGTAAGCTTATCAATAATTGTAATTGCAATGGCAATTTCCATTTTTAAAGATGAGGCCAGAGGGTGGGGGTGGGAGCAGAAGAAAAAGAAATACAATGGAAAGTGTTTCCACAGGATTAGACCACATGGCTTTAATACACATATACACAACTGAGGAAAGCAGAGAATCTTACCTCTTACACTTCTTGGACCTCTGTCCTCTTTCTTCATCTCTAATCTGGTTTTTGCCAATTCCTTTTGATCTATCAGGGGCAGGCAAGTCAGGTCCATAAGTACAGATGGAGTAAATATGGAGATTAGCCTCTTCTCGTACTGCATTAGCTCCTAATACCTGATTAATCCCAGAACCATGCAATTGTCTCTGTGTTGGCTATCAGAGTGGCAGAGCACAGAAGGGGGCAGGATGAAGGCTGATTTTGTAATGGATACTTATTTTATCCCAGTGCTCTAAGAAGATTAGGCCTGGGGGTGTCACATTAGCCATGATCTCTGGGCCTTTGGTAGGCTCTTGCAGTTTTCAAACACCTCTGCTTCAGCCGTAGAACAAACAGGCAGCTTGGACACCGAGGCCCCATGTTGTGGCATGAATAATTGCACACTGCAAACTGTTTGAAGATCACAAAGTGCTGTGTAAATTACCCAGTTTTGGCTTAGTAGAAGTGATTTGTGGTGACTTACTGAATCTTTTCACAGTTCAGCATTAAACTTTCCACATTTCTTGCTATCTGAGATGGAATGAAAGTTGAGTCATATCTTCCTTTATTCTTATCAGATCAATCTTTTTAAAGCTAGTTTGTATAAACTGCTGTACTGTATGCAAACCCGGCATGCAGCACTTTGTCTTTGGTACAAGTTCAATTATATTTAGCTGAAATATCAAACTATGCCTATTCAGCACAAACCCTAAATCAACTTTTATGATGATTGTAAGAACATGTTCAAAATCGTCTGTATAATACGTGCCAAAATACTACATGTGAAAACCTGCTTTTTTTCTTTTTGTGAAAGGTTCCAGAAAGCATTCCTTTTTGCTTAGAAATAAGTTTGGCCTTAACCAATGAGCAAGCAAAGACAAAAAAAAAAGTGAAAATTACTTTTTTGGGAAAAATTTTGGGAAAATTTTGAGCTCTAGTTTAAATTAAACCAGGAATATGAGAAATCTAAAAAAAAAAACAAAACCAAAAACAAACAAACAAACAAAGATAGAAAGTGCAGTACTAATTGAAAGAAACATTTATAATATTGATACATATGATGAAAAATGCATTTTTACAGTGTTATAGAATTTTTGTTCAAAGTATGTTTTATTAAAAAAAATTAAAAAATATCACTGAAGTCTACGAATTTAATCTGTGGAAATTATTAGTGGTTATTATTAATAATTATTTTTAAAGCACTGTATAAACATATGAAAGTATCAGAAATCAGTAAGAAGTGTCATATATAATAAACTAAACCTTGCAAAATAAAATTCTATGGCAATATTTCATCAGGAATATACAATCTTAGAAGGTAAAATACTAGATTTTGGGGATTTTGAGCGTCTATTTGTGACTGATGAGGAAGAACTATTCTTCTTTTTCTTTTTCCCTGGGGCTGGAGGAAGGAAGAAATACAGTCTAGCCATCAGATTTTTGTTTTTTAAAAATATTGTTGTGGGCATGTATAACTTTATGATCTACTTGATCTATTTATACATCATTGAAACCAAGCAAATTGACAGACAGAAAACTGGGAAAAAATTGTAAGTCTAAGAATAAATAAAATTAATTTAATTTGTGTTCTTGTGCTGTGGTTTAAATTCAACCGAATTACAACTTTTACTGCTACAAAGTTTTAGTATTTGGGGTTATGGCCAAACACAAATATTCTGTGCATTTTCCTCATAAGTAAGAGAAAAAAAAATACAACTAAATGCATGTTTATCTTATTCAATACATGTGCTTTGTTGAGTATGGATCAATTAATATTTACAGTGTTTTTCACTAAAGTGTGAGAGAACTAAAACAAACCTTCAGAATGCATATGTGCTCAGACCTGCATATGCACATGCACTCACAGAAGGAGTGTAAGATTAGCATATCTTGTTATAAACCAACAGGAAAACAAATCTCTAAAAGTAGCTTCTACCCACGACGAAAGCGAATATTCACATTGTTGTTCAAATCCTATAGGATTTAAAGCAACTGATTACTTAAGTCTTTAACAGGAATTATGAAGTGCAGTCCTTGGGAGAGTTAAGCACATGCTAAATGTGAGATGCTGGTCTTCCATGCAAAATATACATTGTATTGTATCAGGTAGATATATTTTAAAAGAAAAAGAAGCTGCAGTAAGAAAATTCAGGAAGTCTTAGTATACCTTCCAGCTTATTCTGTTTATCAAAGAAGCAGTATTCATCCCCACATCCACAAGAAAAATGCGTAACTTTGATCTGAAAATTTTGGAAGAACTGCATTCAATTGATGAAACTTGGACTTCAAACTGCATTAGATTAAAAGAAATACAAGAAAAAAAAAAGCAAGCCTCTGACATACTGGTCTACCTATCTTTTTGTTTGTGAGCAATCCTATGGTCTCCATGTCAAATACATTACACACAACCTATCATTAATGTGTAAGGGACATCTAGAGGAAACATTATGGCACTTCCTAACTTCTACTGAACAGTAAGAAACAGGTAAAAATACCTTAAAATTATATTAACTTCTGAAAGAAAAAATAGTAAGGTGATAATTTACTGCACAGTCAATGATGCTCACAAACATGACTGGCCAAGGAGCTGGAAGACTTCATTGTCTGGTGAAGCATCCTTAAAATCCAAACACAGTTTTCTTTTTGTCTGAGGGAGGACAAACACGAAATTTAAAACTGAATGAGAAGCTTAAGGGATTTTTCAGTCTTTTGGCCTGAATAGGCCAAATTTCTCATATTTCTTACTTTGTAATTGACTGAAAAAAGAACCTTCTGGGACTTGACCAAGTATAATCATCCTATGCATCTGATATTCAATCATATCTAACTGAGTAAAGGTGCTTTCAGTGGGAACCTAAAGGGACCTAAAAGTAACTGAGCAACTACTCCAATGTGTCCCTAAAATAAGTTACTTTGTGTGCCCCAGTTGGTGTCTGACTCTGTCAGACTCTGTATCCACGAAGCCCATCCTGTCCCACCAAAATGAAGTTCCATTCCATGCAAGCCATTAAAGCAGTCAGAGTATTAATTTACGGTTTAACATCATTCATGCCAACTGGAACACAGATTGTGATGGGTGTCAATTTTTCCTAATACAGGCATTATTTATGTATTTTCTAGATAAGCATTTAAACTCAACAGCTGCCAAGGTAAAGATTAATAACAGCAATACATTTATGGCACAAAAAGAGATAGTGTATCATCATTTGGTTATATGAGATTTTCATGCTGAAAATACAGTATAAATTACTCGGAAAAGAAATTATAATCTGTTTAGGAAAAGACACATTAATAAATAATATCTTTTTATAAAAAAGAATCTCATCCAACAATGGTGAGGTTTGGTCTGATGAATTTTATATTAAAAGAGACAGCTGTAAATTGTTCTCTAAATCTTTCTGAAGGCAGATTCATTCAAATAGCCTTTGATTATGCAGCCTGGAAAATAATTGTTTTAATATTTTAGCAACAAAGGTGAAGGAAAAAAAAGAGGGAAAATTCTGTAGTTAATGTTTATCTTACTGAGTTCTGGAGAACTAATATTTGTTATACATATAAAACAGTAGTTATTAATATATTTGAGACCAATAAAAACAGAAAAAGCTGCACTGATTGCATCCCTTTCAATCTTGAAATTGATACTTGTAGTTGCTGAGTAAATCTGGTATGATGTTTCTATTAGTTTTTTTCCAAGACACTCAGGTACTTATCTTCCAGAAAACATGCACATCGAATCCTGTGTATCAGTGCCTCATTAGCCTCACCACCTGTCCCAGGGAGTCCTGTATTAATCCACAGATTCACATAATGTCTTTTTCTTTTAAAATATCTAGTTGTATGTGCTTCGGTGTTTTTTCTTGTTTACGTTAAGAGTAAGTCCCCTGAAGGACCACTGGTTCTGGACAATTCACAGCACTGCAAGCAGGTGGCGTTATGAGCAGGGAAAGCTCAAGGAACCAAAACACAGCAAGTATAAATACTTGTTTTGCTGTTTATCTGAGTGGCAGCAGGACTGGGCTTACTGCTTTTATGGTTTTCCTCCTTTGTCACTTGAGTCTGGAAAAATATTCCAAAGCTCAAGCCCTACCTGTCTAGATCATAGTGTGCATTCCTGACTGATTATCCTAAGGAAGATGCCTTATACTTCAATTACCTTTGCTTTCCTAACTCTTTCATTTAGAAAATCTACTGGTGCTCTTTAAAACTGTTTTCAAATGCTGGTGTGTCACAGGTCGTAAGTGATCAGCTAATGTCTGAAGGATTTCCGTATTGCATCTATCATGGAGTGCTAAGCATGTTGTACAACTACATGTAGATAAGAGCAACTATAAAGAACATCATTGAAGAAATATCTAGGAGACACCTTTTTCAAGAGTTCCTACTTGTGAAAGAAATTAAATTTAGTTCTTCAGTCTAAAGTTTAAAACTCCAGCAGCTTCAGTGCTCTCTTTGAATGAGGTTTACTGTTCAGTTTCATAAAAATAATAGCTGCATTTTAGGTGCTCCTTCAGACTTACAGTCATATATTGTGGGTTTAAAGTTTTGCAATAATGCAGCTTATATCTCTGTCACTTAGTTGACTGTGTTTTCCTAACAATTGGTCTGTATGACTGTGAAAACTAAATTAAATACCTAGGGAAGTACATGTGAGATTCTTAGCTTTTTGCCAAATTAAAGAATATATAATAGCTCAACAGAAACATCAGTTATTAGGTTTTCAGAATAATAATAATGCATTTTTTGAACATATTGTCACTTTTCATATGTCTTCACTTGGATATCTCCATGTAATACCTATCTTTACATAATAAAACAACTGGCAAATATGTTCTGCAATGTGGGACAATAGGTTTGGTGACATTTGTACACCTTACCTTCCATTTGGTTGCTTTGAAAGAATCAATCAATAAGTAGAAAGAAAGTTTATCAAGCTTCAACATAATGAAATTCAGTAATTCTTCCCATACGCTTACTAACTAGGAGAACCCTACATTAGGTGACAAATGTGTTGTTGCTATTCAACAGATTAACCTGGTTTACTTCAATACATAAAGAAAAACATATTATTAAGATCAAACTAGCTTAAAATATGTAAGTCTGGAAAAAGTAAAATAAGCAGTCTGGTTAAAAAAAAGTTCAATTTCATCTGTACATCAGATCAGGTAACTAACTATAGATCATAGAATCACAGAATCATAAAATAATTTGGGTTGGAAAGGACCTTAAAGATCATCTAGTTCCAATTCACCTGCCATGGACAGGGACACTTTCCACTAGGTTACTCAAAGTTCCATCCAACCTGTCCTTGAGCACCTCCAGGAACACGGCTTCCACATCTTCTCTGGCAACCAGTTCCAGTGCCTCACCATCCTCACGGTAAGAATTTTCTTCTGAATATCTAACCTAAATATACCCTCTTTCAGCTTAAAACCTTTACCCCTCAACCCATCACTACAGTCCCTGATAATAAGTCCATTCCCACCTTTCCCGTAGGCTCCCTTTATGTACTGGAAGGCTGCTATAAGGTCTCCCTGGAGCCTGCTCTTCCGTAGGCTAAACAAGTCCAACTCTCTCAGGCTGTCCCTGTATGGGAGGTATGCCAGCCCTTTGATCATCTTCACAGCCCTCCTCTGGACTCACTCTAACAGATCCACATGCTTTCTGTGCTGAGGACTCCAGAACTAAATGCAATACTCCAGGTGAGGTCTCACAAGAGCAGAGTAGAGGGGGAGAATCATTTCCCTTGACCTGCTTGTCACCCTTCATTTGATGCAAAAGATGATTAAGAGATAGTGACAACACACTCTTTAATGAGCATGTAGTAAAAATATCAAGTAAACAGAAGACTGTTTAGAAATGCCATGTTTCAAAAGGTAAATGTAAATATTCTGTATACATGAATAATTTTAAGTTTTAAAATATTAATATTATGTTATTTCAAGTACTTAAAAGCTCAGAAAGACCATGACTAGAACTGCTACCAAAGATAGTATTTCACACACAACTTTTCTCTATTTTTGTATTACAACCACCTTAGAATTATTAGAAGATCACATCATATTTTTTTTCTAAAGTGTCTTGTCTTCTACAGTGCACAATAGAGGTGGCCTGAAAAAATCAGATATGTACAATGAAAACCGTTGTTTTTGTGGGATTTGTGCCTTGTTTGCTATTAGATGTTGGACTGCATGTAGGAAATTTTGACAATGCCTATTTTTTGGCATAAATATTTTTATTAATTCAATATTTAACTATGTTAATTTGTATGAATAAAAAACCCCATGCAAACATAGACAATTCTATTCCTGCACATACTCACTCTTGTTTTCCTGTGTCAAGTATATAGATGGATATGCTGATACCTACCTCCTACACCTCTACTTGAATCAGATAATATTTTGCACAGATCCCTTTTCGGGTCTTATGCCAGTATCTTACATTCACAAAAAAACCAGGTTCTCTCAGTTTTCCCTGGCCATCTCACAACCATGCAGCGTCCTATTTGCTTTTACAGAGTGGAGCTCTTGAAGGAGTTTATTTTGTCCAGAGCAGGGGGACACAGAATAAGAGGCACTTTCTATTTGACATTCTAGCAATGGTCTGCCCAACATTTTAGTCACCAGTATTGAGCAACTTCAGGAATGGATTCAATTAAGACTTTTTTCTAGCTAAAAGGAAGATTGCAGACAGCTAGTGAGTCTCGTACATGTAACCATAATTCAAGCACCCTCAAACAACATAATGGGATAAAAATTCTTATAGGAATCATGATGACACTATCTGCTCACGACCATACTAGCTATAACCATAAATGTTACATTCCAGGTGATAAGTAGGAAGATAAGCAGGAAGTTAAAGTCAAGGTAGGGTTTCCTATGTAGCATCCTTATGACTATTCACATCAAAGGAGTTGTTCTTTTTCATTAATAGGAGGCAGTTAATAACTGTGTTTATTTTCACCATAAGCAAGCACTCTTCTACTGCTGCAGATGACTCAACTGAAAAAATAACCTAATATACTGGCAGATACTTTGTTTTGCATCTTCATAACAAAGTTATTCATTCCATAGTGAATTGGATCCAGGACTCTCTCCTTCCCTTTGCTTTTAGTAGTATATTTCAAAACTGCTTTTATTACCACACAAACGTTCATGCCTTGAAATGATGTTGAGCCATGATTAAAATTATTAAACCAAAATGATGAATACATTTTTGGAAGAATGCATGCATTTTGGAAGACTTCCTGTGTCATACCTTCTCATGCATGCCTGCATGGACAACCTAAGCTGAATTTCTCTTGCAATCATGGAAGTCCTTGCAGCTTTGTACAAGTGTTTATTAATGAGACTAGTCAATTGACTCTGCAGTCAATTTGCACTCTTCCTTCCTTTTTCATTTACCTCCCTTCTTTTGCTTCCCAGCCTCCAGGCATTATGTGAACGGTGGGGGAAAGCATGTGCTGCTTTCTTTATTTGTACACAGCAAAAGATACATAAATACATTAACTGTGTTGTAACTTCCCACTCTTTTCTACGCTTTCAGTGTTCTGTATAAAATATTCCACGATAATTCTAATTTATTGCTTTTCTCAACAAAGGTTTTTGTTGTCTGTCCTGTACTTCTTTACCAAGCAGCAATAATAGAAGTCTAATAAAAGTCTAGAGGAATGGAAACCCACAGGTGATTTGAATATTAAAACCCGACTAATAAACCCAGCAGCCAAGATTATTAATAGCTAAGATACCTAAGTTTTGCTGAGGGCATAGGTAAATTTCCAGATTCACAAGTAAAGCCATTATTCTACTTTTAACTAATACAGCAGGATGTTACCAATGAATGATTGCAACTTGTTACTATCATTCTTTTTCCATCCCTTTGTCTGAGTAAAGACAATAAAAGCTGAACAAGAAGCTCAAAATCTGTCCCCAGAAACAGCATCTCGCCATGGAATTGTTACAAGGCTATGAAGTCAACAAAGTTAATAATGCTTCACAAGCAGCAATAGTTCCAGCTCTGCTAGCAAAATATCCACACATACACAAGGAAAGAGAACATGTTCAGGACCTGGTCACAGTTTAGAAGTGAAAAGAAATTTTGTTAGGAATTCTACAGTAAGCTCCGCTGTTTTGCCCTTTTTACCCATGTGTATAACTTTTCGATCTGTTTTTGTTCCTAAACACTCAAGTGCCCTTTTCTCTAGGCAACAGACAACATTACAATTCTTCTACTAGGAGACTTACACAAGCAGGCCTATACACATAAAGCAGAATGTGCATGTGATGGAATGATAAGAAAAAAAAACCAGTTTCAGTTGTAAGATACCAAGGACTATTAAAAACACCTGTAATGCAAAAAAAAGTGAAATAAAACGTCTCTGCATAATAACAAAACCTCCATTCCTACTATCACTAATTAGTTAGTTAATACTGTCAGTTGAGAGGCCAAGGAAATGAAGAACAGAACTACACTCTCAATCCAGGTGCTACCTCCAGGGCACGACAGAAACATGTTGGCAGAAGAGCGAGGAAACTTGCCCTAGTACTCTTGGGCTATGCCTAGGGATGTCTTTTTTTCATGTGCAATAAATTTACTAAAAATGACATAAGAAGAAAAAATGATGAAACATTTTGACAGTCTCTTTTAAAGTTTGTCAAAGATTTAATAAACTACTGGAAGTATGGCAAGCCTGTCAAGGTATAGAAGGCTGAGTGCCTGAAACCCTTATATGCTGTCCATTACTACAGCTAATCCAGCCCCAGGCTGGATTAATTTGTATGATGTTAAAAAGCCCTTCCAGCTACCCAAAGGTGTCAAAGTAGGGTAGCACAGACAGACTGCTTGGGAATACAGCCATAGCCATTGCACTGAGGGAATACAACCGGGTGTTCACTTTCTTAATGCTATACAAGTTTTTCTACAAAATCAAGGCTAAATCCTGTCTTTCTGTGCAGACACAGAGTAAGTCATGTTAGAAAGATCTAGACTGATGGAGGAGGAAACTTACCTAGACTTTCAGCAGACCAAAGAGCTCCCTAGGACTTGTCCATCAGTAACTGCTGACAGGTGAGAAGATAGAGTACATTTCCACTTATTTCAACAAAAAACAAAGACATCTTATTTAAGTCTAAAATAGAGTAAGTTTATTTAGTCACTATTACATTTGAGCCTGTCGCTGCTTTTGCTCTTCACATCCACAAGGATTTTTAGAGGCACTTTACTACTGACAACAATAATGTACCAGAGTTACATCCTATATTAAAATACTTGCACAAGCATCATAAAAATGCCATAAGTGATAAAATTCAGGAGTTTCAGTGTTTTAAATTATCTTTGTAAGTCTCAAGAGGTGAACCATGCGCTTAAAGTATATGACAAGAGAATGCCGACAGTGACACTTCATTAACAAATTTCACTTCTCAGATAGGGATGAGCACTGGATAGTGACTATAAAGTTATTCATATTCTAGTATTATGTTCATTCAGAAAACAACTCTTACAAAAACAAGACTTCTTGTGAAGGAGTATATAGAAAATAAGGTATAACTCTTTTTTCATAACTTTTTTTCATAACTCTTCCTATACTGCTAATAGTAAAAACTTTTAAAATGCCAGCCCAATAAATAAGTAAAAAATGGTAAGATTTTTGTAAGAGTTACTTATTCCTCAGACTTTGGGGGTGCAATCACCTAACATTACAAATGCATGTATGTATTTTAAATAGGATAATCTAGGATTCTGATACATTTTTTTCATGACAGCACTTGGAACTGTAGATGAAAAATACCAAGTACTATGAGACTCATACTACTAATAATACAGAATTTGCAGCATATAGTTAATGTTTCAGGAAATAAGATAGGGTTGCTAAACTACTTTTCTTATTCCTGAGTACTGGAAGGCTTGTTACTGTTGTAGTAGTCTTTCCTAGTCTATAATGAAAATAAGATGCAGATCTCCATATATTCCCTTGATTATCTTCAATACCAGTGAATTACTTAAGAGTAGTTGAAAGGAAATACGCTGCAAACCTGTGCTATTAGAACTGATGGTGATTTAGGAGGATAACTGTCTTCCCTAACCCTATATATTTTGAAGGCCCAAGATGTTCATTTAAGCATAACTCACTAAACTGATGTCACACTTTAGAGACAAGACCATAGTTTTCATGCCCTGGACCCATGTTACATTTCAGCTAGGAAAATATGAAAGGTGCCTTATTGGTGACAGTCCACCTTTCCAGGTAGGGGTATGCAGTTGCTTGATCCTGGCCAGTAGCTAAGCCTCTGCCCGATCACTCCCTCACTTGCTCCAAGCAGGATGGAAGAAAGAATCAGAGGGAAAAAAGGCAAGAGAAACTCATGATTCAAGATACAGATTAATAAGTGAAGCAAAAAAACCCAAACCAAAGCAAAACGAAGTGATGCGAAGAAAATCACCCACTACCTCACCGCAGCAGAGCAATGCCCAGCCAGTCTCTGTGAGCAATAGCCACTTTGAAAAGACTGCTGCCCCCCCACCCCCCATTTTTATTGCTGAGCTTGACACCATGTGGTATGAAATATCTCTTTGGCCAGCTGGGGTCAACTGTACTGGGTATGTCCCTTTCCAGCCTCTTGCCATCCCCCCAGCTTGTTTGTTGGAAGGGTAGAATGAGAAATGGAGAAGGCCTTGACACTGTGCAAGCATCTTTCTGCAATAGTTAAAACATCAGTGTGTTACCACTATTTCATTCACAAATTTAAAACACAGCATCATGTAGGCTGCTATGAAGAAAATTTATTCCTTCCCCAGCAGACCCAATATAGAGTAAAAGCAAAGGTTTTCCACTACAGACTCCTAACATACACATACCGACTGGTCCAGAAGCAGGACTCCCAGTGCTGAGTTAAGCACTAGAGGTACTCAGCAATAAATGGAGGACAGAGAAGCTCATAAAGTGCAGTAAAGGACACAAGATGCCTAAATAAGGTTGTAAATGTTACCAGAGAAATAGCTTTTTCTTGATGCTTATTTGGAATGCAAAATACTTTCTTTGGCCTAAGCAGCCAGCTCTCCATAGTCTTTCAAAAACACAGGAGAAGAATGTGATTATGATATCCATTTTTTGAATCATTTTCTCTGTATCACAGTATCAGAGAGAAATTATGCACTCCTTGGTCTGGGAACGGGAGGAAGAGGAGAACTGAATAGTATTAAGCCAATATTGCCAAGTCAGTGGGGATAAGAAATACAGACAATGCAGAGAAAAGTCACCTGAATTATATCAGCAGTTGAGGTTGATTTTCCAAGTTGTTTTCCTGAAGTCAGGCACTTCAGTTCCATCTTAACAGCACTTCAGAAGTTTTGGTTAGGAAGACATTGGTTGCCATATGAGGCTTGACCAGATTTCTGAGATATAAAAAAAAACAAAACAAAACCAAATCATACACAATACTTCCTTACCTAATGTAGTGTCACTGGGAGAAAAAAATTCAGGGATTTGCAATACTGAGAGGCTGCCAAGGTAAGTACAAAAAAAAATCCAACTGAAGCGATACACACACAAAAACGTATAGAAGGTGTTATAGAAGGAACTTGAAAAAGGCAGCTGAGAAAAAGTGAAAGGAATAGGGTGTCAACAATATTTCAGAAAATGCATTTAAATGAAGGAACAGACTGTTTGCCTAAACACCATGTGTCTTATCTCAGTATACGTTTTGCCCTTTAGTTTCACTCACTAACTGCCCCTACAGGCCCCTTATTCTACAAAACTGCAGATAGTTTGTAACATTATAAGCATCATATAAATTGATTTGGAGTAATCATACTTACCAAGACTTTTTCACTGTGTGTACTACAACTCATTTACTGAACAAATAGCAGTGAAGATGGCAGGGTCTGAATATTACTGGAGGGCATAATCATTGTGGCATAACAAACAATGAAAACCAAAACTGATACAGAGTGTATTACATTAGATTTATAAAACTGGAAATAACTATAAGCAAGATGAAAATGAAACTGTTTACAAACACAATTATTTACTTCTGAAGACTAGTCTTCTACCTCTGTGCAATCCTATTTGAAGACAAGAACTATCTTAAAGAGCAATGGTTCCTGATTCATTTTCAATTGCATTGGAGTTTAGTTTATTTAGACTACAAAAAATGAGATGGCACAATCACTAAAACCAAAAAGTAAATAAATACTTGTGATAAATATAGGAGGAAAAAGAACTGCTTATACTAAAGAATAATAATGATGATGGCAGGGAAAAAAAGATTATATAAACTATGAGAGGAATACATTTCTCCTAGAAACTATTGTACAGCATTAGCAAAACCATATTTTAAGCACACAAATGAGAGTTAAAGTACACTGTTTTTAAGACGACGTCTATAATTACATGAGAACGTTTATATACTACAGCGCCTGTACTAATAAGCAACAGAATTTGATGACTAGTATAGTATTGCATTTTCATGTTCATAAACTAACTAATGCCTTAGTTAAAAATGCACCAGATCTTCTAAAAGTTAATTGTCTTATTTTCCTTTCTCAGTCTACCCCCTTCTGCAGAGTTTAGATATGCCTGTAAATAGGTTTTCCTGTACTTCTGATTACTAAAATGGTTTTTAAGACTATTTTACTCAAGAGGTACAAAGAAGTGATGAAGTCTTCAACCTTCAGTAAGTCATTAAAAACCCCACGGATAGGGGGTTACTTTTTCCAGGAAGTATCAATCTAGCCTCTGACAAACTAATTCACTGGTACCCTAAAAATCAGAAGTTGTTCTAATTTCTGAATAATTCTACCTTTAACTCACCATACGTAATTTTCAAGTTTTGTATTTTTCGTACAACATTTTCATGTTGTACAAAAAATGCAAAACTTGAAAATTACTAGTCTGAAGAGTTTTAATGAAGGACAGAACCCACTTTTCTGTTTATTCTCAGTTCTGGTAATGCAGTATTGTCTGCTGTTTTCCACCCATAATACAATAGAAAAGCAAGCTTTTGGTTGAGGTTTACATGGGAGAACACTGCGCATCTCAGGAAGCATTATGAAATAGTTCAGCTTTCCTCGTTGGTTACTGAAGGGTTGGATTGTAACTGATACAGAGACCACAGTAAGTAAGGCAGATTTAACTATGGCCCTTCATGCCACATCTGTTCTTTAGTTAATGACCACCTTTCCTCCTTCAATTTATTAGTTCTTTTGCTGCTCTTCCACCTGCAGTTGAAAGAGAAGGACTGTATACTGAGGTTAGCAATCAGGCTTACAGGTATTTTGTTGCTTCCCTTTTGGCTGGTGATTCATATGGTTTTGACTTGCTGTTGAAACTGTGTTGGCACTAAAGACAGTCTCCTCTTGAATTCACAGCTCCATTTTGATTTCACCTTGTCACCCTCTCTGCAAGACACGTCAAGCAGGATCATTGCAACAGACTTGGGTCATACTTCCTGCATGGAAAATATGCAAGGCTGGGACAATCACAAAGTTCATGTGGGCAGTGATGTTTACCTAAGAAAATCATAGCGTTACACAGTTGATTCCAATGACAGAGTGCTGATGTTTTTTCTGTTAGTTGTAAAACCTAAGTGCATTCTCCATTTGCTACAAAGTTTTCTGATCTGAAAGAACAAGGATTCAGATAGAAGGTATCTTTCAGACAGAAAGATAACTAAAAATAAAAAGGGGGAAGTGCAGTAGCTGAGTAGTACTTCTGCTGACACTTATGGAGTGCATGTAAGCATATAGGCATGAAGGTAGTTTTTTCAATATGCGGACATACTTCATTAATAATGTTACTGTTATTATTATGCAACCAAAGAAAACCACAAAAATACAGTACATGTTTTGGCTGTCTAAGTCAATGACTGACTTAAAAAATAGACTATTTTACAGATATATGCATAATCTTTGGTCACACCTGTAATGCTAGTACAGAAAAGAGAAGAGAAAGAAAGGGAAAGCTATATAAAAGAGGATAATCTCAGCTATCAAAGCACGAGGGAATTGTCTTTACTGCAACAACCAAAGAAAAGTGGAGAAACTGAATCCAAAAGCAATGTACTGTAGCCAGAGGTGTCAGAAGTAATATCATTTGACTCAAACTTGACAACTTAGTGCAGTGATAACTCTCTTCTAAACTTACTGCCTTGTACATTTCTCAGTACAATCCTATTCTTCTGTTCTATTATAGAAGCTGCATACGCATCAGTATGTCTTTCTCTTCAGTTTCTTTTATGATTATGACTAGTGTGTAATGTATTTTTCTCCGTGTTCCCCCTGTAATCATCCCTGTCTTCCACCAAGTCTGCAGTGTAAACGAGATGTGACATTACTGCAATGCAGTCATGTTTAAATAGAAATATCATAGAAAGGACAGCACGCTTCAGCCCTCTGCTTTTAAAATACTAGAGTCATGTATGCAATAGTCATTGTTTACCACTTTCATATGAAACAATGACTGAGAGGACGGTACTTAATAAAAGCCTTTACAGCTGATAATCAGGTGACTAATCACAGTCATGTTCTTTGTAAAATACTTTAAAATAAAGACACATTTGTCATAAAGCAGATAAGCACATTTCTGCTTTGTTTAATAGGTAAATACGATATCTACAAGGTATTTCTTGTTCTGTTTCAACTTTCCACAGACAACATAGATGTTTGTGAATTAAAAAAAAGAAGAGTATGAAAACAAGAACCAATGACTAGCTGCAAGGGAGATCTTCCTCAGCATCACAAAAGTGAGAGAAAAAGTGGCTGAAATAGTTTGTTAGGAGAAATTTCTTACGAGAAATTTGATGCCAGAGCCAATCCACATTTCAGACTGATGTAAATGGAACACAGTGAGGCTAGAAAAGCAAGCATTAATATAGAATAAATGTACAGGGTGCTGCAATAGAGTCTGCTTCACCCACTGCTGTTGTAAAGTGAACAAAACCCGACGAATGTAAATGAATAGCTGTCACAACCCCATCAACTACTCTTAAAGCAACTTTTTGTCTGGTTCAACTGCATATGAACTGACTGTATACTTCCCTCTTCCCATGCCAGGGGGTAATTCTGATACTGTCCTTATATACGTAAGTTAGCATAAGGAATGAAAATTCCTTCCATTTACTTTCTTTAAGGAACAAGTTTTCTTATGACTCTTCATACCCTATAAAAAAAGCAAAAAAACAAACAAACAAAAAAAATCAAACCCCTACTCAACATTTTAATACCCTGATCATAAATATAGTCAAATGGAAGTTAATATTCTGGAGACCTGAGGCAGAGAGTAAAATACAGTTAGCTGTGACCATGTAGCACTTTCTTATGATCCTTCTACCTCACTACTATTTTAACATATCTTGCTATTCTACTATTTTGGATCAGCAGCACACAGGTACTGCTGTTTTTCATAACACTTTGAACTCACTCCCCACCACACCACCCCGCAAAGAAAAGGAAAAATTCTACCCTAGACTGAAAACAATAGCAGCATGACAACTTAGTCCTTCAGCTATTCAGATATAGGCCCACATCTTTTCTTTCTTAAATGGAAGGTGAGAGGTAATGTTGGAGCAATCTGGAGACAGTGTTATGTGCAACATATTATAGTCCACTTCTTCCTCCCCACCAGACAATCCTGGATTTTTCTGCAGAAACTTTTACAAAGTTAATCCTAAAATACGTTAATACATGTTTATCAAGTTATATTTAATAGTTGCCATTCAAAAAAAAACTATCACATGGTTTCAGAGTAAAACAAATATTAAATGAATAGATAAGTCTTAAAAAAATACAAGCCATAGTAAGAAATGTTTGAGATGACACTAGAAACAGTTTTAATCAAAGTTAGAGAGTAGAAATACATGAGTTCCCCATGGTAGTAGCCTAAAAATAGACTGCTCTCAGCAAATGTGGCTGGAAAGCATTTGTGGAACCATGTAATCCATTTCCATGGCCAGATCCTAAGACAATTATAGGTATATCGTTCCTGGTAAATGTTTTCTAATCTGTTCTATAACACCTCTGGTGGTGGAGGTTCTGCAGGCATCCCAGACCATCTATTCCAAGACTTAGCTGCCACTATCTTCTTGTCTTTCCCCCCTAATCTCCAGCTTTACAGTTTAAAACCTTATATTTCTTATGCTCAATGAATATTAAGAATATTTTTTTCTACTTTACTGTTACATTATTTCAATGTAAATTGAAGATGGTTCCCTAAACTATCTCTTTTTCTCAGCCTGAAAAACAACAGTTCCTTCTACCATCTCTTCGAAGGTATTATCCTTATACTCTTCTTGATACAGCAATCTTCTCCTAACGCTCCCCAATTAATCAGTTGGAGCAATGCATAGGACAGTCGCATCCCAACTGCTAACTTACGCATAGCCATAGAGAAACACATACATAAACCTGTAATTTCTTTTTCATTTATGTTTCTGAAATAGTAGAGTGCAACTACAACACAAAGTATATTCCACTTTCAGTCTCCAGAGTTTGAGCATAATAGCAGTATCTCAGTCATTTGACACACTTCAGAAACCAGATAGAGAATCTGGAGTCCTCATTATTCTGTGACTCCAGATTTAGGGTTAGTAATGGACTGATGGGGAAACAAACCTCTTGAACTGATCACCAGATGAGTGCAAGTATTATAATAAAAGTATAGAAATAAACATTCCCCTGATTAAATTATATAATTCTGTCCTGAGTGTGCAAGACAGTAGTCTTTGACTTGGGGGAAATTAGAAAACCTGGTCCCATTCAGTCTAGAACAATAATATCTACTAGCAACAAATGACCACACATTGAAGATAATTTTAAATTTGGTGTTTGGTATGAGGTTGTGTACTCTTCCTTCACCTCCAATTTCCAATATTTATCTTTGTGTCATTTTTCCCATCTTCCTTTAAATTTCTTATGTGGATAAGTATGATTTCTATGGACGTTTGTTTTTGAGTTGCTAGTGTCTTTACTTATCAAGTCTGAATTTCCACCAAAAAATCTCAGAAATAGCATTAGAAATATGTGTCCAAGGTAAAAATTTTGAAAAAATTTACTTCATACCAACTCCCTTGGGTAATAACATAGCTTTGAAAAAAAAATGTTTGAGCAGGTCCATCTGCTTTTCACTGTTTGCGGCTTCAAGGAGACAATATTAAATTTTAGCTATGAATCATTTTAACTATGGCTTCACTCATGATTTCTGGATATTCTTATGTTTTTAATAATAGACTGCATTTGCACAGATAAGTCTTCTTCTCTTTAAGCTCTGTAACACTTAACCTGACCCTGTTACATTTTCCTTTGGCACCAGTTTTTACATAGACTCCTTGTATTTTTGGATTCCTGTTTATGGTCTTAAGTGGCAGATGAGGAACGAGAACACGAGAGAAATAATCAGTTTAGCTATTATCTTCATTAACTTTTCTTGTAATTCTGTAATCTTCTTTTTTTAAAATCTTAACTAAACAGTCATTCTGATTTCCTGAAATCCAGCACGATCATCAGAAGACATTCCTAATCACCACTTCATTTATTGGCGCTCTTTCTTTTTCAAGGTCACATGTTACCTACAGGGTTTTTTTCTTCAGGTGGAAGATTTCCAGAGGTTTTTTTGTGATTTTAGAAACACAGTTATATATTTATACACACTGATTTCTTCAGGTATTTCAAAAGAAATTATTTTCTCTTTAAATGAGGAAACTACTTTCAGCAGAAATCAAACAGACATTCTTCACAATTTCCCAGAGAAACACTCCTGCACCCGTATCCTCTCTATCCGTTCTGTTATTTCAAGTTACCATAGTAGAGACTGTCAAGAGAAAAAAACACCTCTCAAAGACCTGAAGAAATTATTTTTCAGGGGTAAGAAACACAATCTCCAACTACTCCCAGGAAGAGTGAAACACAGACCATGCAGCTGCATGCAGTATTTGATTATGGAGTGACCTAACATCACTGAACGCAAAGATTTCTCTTTCTGAGTTTTCAGGTTGACTTAGGCAGCACAAAGAATACTTTTGAAGTAGAGGAGTTTAAATTCAGTTCTTATTATATTCTTGACTCTTAGGCTCAGTCTGGTAACAACGGTTGTGGAGTTTATGAAACAGTCACCGCTTTCTTGTATGCTGGACTGAAAAAGCTGATCATTGCTTTAGCACTATGATAATCCTTTTAACCAGACCTTTTATGAGAACAAGCCATTTACTTGTTGTTGCATTTGTTTGGAAGGAAAAACTATCAAACACATTTACAGTACTATATTTTGATAGCAAATAGGAGTAACTGAGGCTATAGTATGACAAGTTAAACAATTCCCATCGTAAATGTTTATTATAAGCACTGATAAGAAATATTATGGTATTATCACACAGTCATCGACCTCTTTCTATTCAACATGCCGTTGTACACTTATCTGTTATAAAACAACAAAATTATTCTGTTAGAAAACTTAACAATGAGGGAGCATTTTAATGAAATCAAGTTTCATCGTCCAGCTACTTAGCCTAAGCAAGGCACACTTCTGAGGAGATACAAATGGTATTGAGCTATCAACTCAAACCCAAATATCCCCATAAGGATTCACATAAGAGGAGCCTGAATCCTTCTATGAATTGACAGAGGTCTATGGGACTTCGCAAAAACAAGAGAGATCTGCCTAAATAGATGGTCCTGCTGGATCACAGCATAATTTGAAGTAGTAAGTGTACAGTCCAGGGCTACCACATCGGTAATTTCCACAACTGTTGCAATGACAAATGTCCACTTTCAAGGAATGCCACTTAACTACTGTCTTAGAAGAGTATACAGGAAAGCAAGATTCTGCATAGACAAGCCCTTCTTTATGTGTTTCTCTGATAATCCCACTGACCCTGAGGGGTCTTGGAGTACAAAATAATAAACTTGAATAAACTTGCTGCATCTTTGCTTGAGTTTCTAACATAATATCACATATGCTTTTACTTAAGCATGACTTGCATCAGCCAGGACATTTACAGGATAAACTATATATTATGAAATTACTTTGTTATTTTTCTCTCTTTAGCAACATTCCTGGTCTCTATGGAACACACCCCTAAAAAGTACATTTCACAGCATATAGAAATATCTGTTATATTAGAGCTATAGGAAAACTTATTTTTTTAATCCTACTGTAACTTGCCATTAATACATAAGGATTTTTTAATTCCTTTATTGTGCAGTGAGAAATGGATTCAGATTTTTATAATCAGTAACGTGAATGTTATTTTCATGACATCAGCATGGGGTCACGGTTTTGATATTGTGACTATATACTCGCTAGGATTCCAAACTGAATGTGTTTAAAAAAGTGATTTCTTGAGTTTTTGTATTAGCATACACAATTCCCTTTCTGCAGAACATTGATGGCTTTCTTTTCCTGCTGGAGTGTAACAGCATATAAAATCTGAGGCCAAACAATGAAATAACAGTCTAAAAGGTTAAGGACCCTTTGATCATGATATTAAAGACTCTGTTCACAGATGAACTGTTGTGCTTCCAAAGTTTTATGTTGAAAGTTAATATGCTTAAGATAATCAATCTCAGCTGCACTAGACCTTCAGTAATTTTGTTTCTATCATCAAAAAAACCTTATGGGGCTGAATATAGTGGTAGTTCATAATGAAGCACTTCATACAGAGGCAGCTGTCTCCTCACCTGTTTCCCAGCCCATCTAGAGACCTGGAGAAATTCTTCAATTTAGCAAGCAAACTTAAGTCATTATTAGAAATGACAGGGAAACCTGATGAAATTGTACTTTCAATTGGAAAACAAAATTGCAATCAGACCAACATGATTTCCTCATGGTCTGACCATGCTAATGCCAAGTTGAGACATGGGCAAATGTATTTAAAAGTCATAATGGAGTATTACCATGCAATCTCTTTTTACTGGCCCTTATTAATATAAAACTTCAATTTGCATGTAAATGCGGTCAACTTTCATATCATCAAAATACATGAGGCCTGGGAAAGTAATGAATTGGAGTTTGATGCAGCAATTACTGACGTTTATAAAGAATTTTAAAGAGGTCATTCCAGCCTCAGCTGAGAAAATGAGGAAATCAACAGGGAATATTGTCAATATAGCAACAGTGGGAGTTGGAGTCAGTCCCAGGTGTTAGAAGGCCAGATGATGATTAATAGAGAGGGAGTATGCAGCCTTTCACCCAGAAGGACTGGGCTGGACCTGAGGCTCAATAACAGAGCTCTCATGAAGAGGTTCTTGCTGGGTTCCCACTTTAGCTGACTTGAAATATGTTCCAGAGGGAATAAAGTAGCAAGTGTTTATGAAACAGAGCAGTGCTGAAGGTTTAATTGGGCTCCGCATCCTTTCAGCTCACTTCAGTAGTTGATATGCAGTTTAACCTTTTTTCCCTACCTCAGATACTCCAGTGCCACTGGGATTTTAATAAGACACTAACTTGATAGCTTGGAAAAATACTGACTTTGCTGCTAAATTGAGTTAAACAGCCTTATTTTGCTATAATGACAATTTAAAAATTTCTTGATTTACAAACAAATCAAACAAAAACCTAAAAAAATTTTCATCTTGCTTGAACAGTTTTTAAAGTCTAAAGAAAAAGTAGTTTTTTTCTCCCTTTCTTTCACTGTTCACTGAAGAATTTCAGATGGAGGAGAAATTCAAATGAGTGAAAAAATCAATGCAGATATGAAAACAGAACTATGCAGTTGTTTTACTTCTTTAAAAGAAAATCCCACTTTCGTAAGGCAAAAGCATTCCAAAAAGTGGACACAGATTTATGGTGTCTTGTGTGAGGGGGTCAGAACAGGGAGAAACTGTTTTTTGGTAAATAATGCAGTAGTGATTGGAGCCTTGTCACCACATAGCATCGTACATTTTGATCTAACTTCTTATACGAGTCTGAAAAAGAATGAAAAATTTCCAAGAGGCTGATTTTCCAAGCCAGCAGTTGGTACACATACCCAGCAAATATGAAAAATTTACATACAGATCTCAAAGCAGCAAAGGATCAGTTCCCACATTTCTCTTGCTGGCTTGGGCTAACTTACATGTGTGGTGGTAGCCAAAGGAATTCAGCATACCATGGCTTAGTTTTCCCATCTATA
Source organism: Dromococcyx pavoninus (assembly GCA_033558185.1). NCBI lineage: Eukaryota > Metazoa > Chordata > Aves > Cuculiformes > Neomorphidae > Dromococcyx > Dromococcyx pavoninus. The sequence goes on along the minus strand of JAUMJL010000060.1, from coordinate 2,511,861 downwards.
AATAGAAATCTATAATGTATTTATCTCCACAGGATTGGGAAGGAAGCTTAATTAATAAGTGTTCATTAAGTGCTTTGGGATCTTAAAGTGGAAAGTAATAAATATGTTTCTAATTTTTTCATGGTTTTTTTTTTTTACTTTTCTCATTAAAAGCAAGCCATATCTCTCGTAAACTGTTTCTTCACAAATAAAGTCAAGGTCACTAGTAAGAATCAAAAGAAAGTAAATAACACAATAATTCATCTACAGAACAAGATTAACTTGAGTTTTCTTAATTCCTTCTACTCTTGTTTCCTCCTTTTGTTTTCAAAACCTAATTTTCAGTTACACTGTTTCAAACAAATCTCCAGATTAGTTAAACATTTTAGGTTACATTAATTAAAGTAAGATAAGAAATTACATTCAAGATGCCTTGGAAGCTACATTTTTTTTATATAGAGATAATAATGTTCAATGAAGTTTAAGAAGTAAGCAAAGAATCTGACTAGCACTTTGAAATGTTATTATCAGAAGTATTTTTTATCGTCACTTCCAATTTTCATAGAAATGCATTTTTGGCTCTGTAGCTCAAGTAAACCTTTGAAAATATTCACTGACAAACTGTAAATATCAGAGCAGAGCATCCGTTTCCCTATTACTTTACCAGGCTTACAGGCAGACTATTTTCCCAAGAGACGGCATGGTAAATCAATGTTTATATTTCTATAACCCTTGAGACTCCTTGGTCTAAACATTTGTAACTCTCAGTAATCCAGGTGGTGAGTGATAAAGGCGCTCCTGTTATTGCAAAAGGAAGGTTGAAAACATTAAAGAGGCAACATTTATGGCCTGCTACACTATTCTGGTTTGCTAATCACTTCCCTGATATGTTTACAGGATCTACTATGTATTTGGAGAAAGGTATAGTTTTTCAGGAGCTCTGATAAAGAGAATGAATACTGAAAAAAAAATAGCAAGAGTATAGCGAAGGTATTAGCTCTACTCTAAGCTTTGCATAAACTTTAGGAATAAGGAGTTATTTTTCTGTACTATGAATGAAGCATAACTTTATACATGTAAAATAATGATCCGTCACTGTTAATGTAGTTGAATCTGCATTATCTGGTATTTTCTTCAATGTTTGACACTATGAAGACTTAAGAAAACTTAATCTCGGTGAACAAAGCAAGAAAAGTGTTTTTCTAGGGGTAATAGTTTTGTGATCCTACGCCGTAATTCTTGAAAAATAACTAGAGGTAAAAGGTGAAAAAGTCATGTGTACCAAAAGTCTCAATCACCAACTCATATTAGACAGAAAATAAACTAGGCTAGTGAAAAAAACAAGTTCCGAAAACCCTGGTAAACATTTTTATTTCTTTAGCTGGAAAAATACTTCTGCAAGTTAATACTAATTAAAAATACAAACTTATTGTACATATAAATATATTTTTGAGAATGAATAGAAATATAATTAAAATGCTACATTTGGAGAACAATTCATGCAAAAGGACTCATTGGCAGACTACAAGTTCTACAGACAACATGTCCAAAAATTTGTGCCAATTTATTTCAAATGTTAACATTTATACACATGTAGATCTCCTGCAGTCCAGCAGCATAAATGCTCGTAAATAGCCCAGACATTTTGGGATGATGTATATAACCAAGCTTCCAAAGTCCTAGCAAAGGGCATATGCACACCGGAATGATCATAAGGTGAAGGAAAACTGGCCCTCCAGTAACTGATATGGCTGTCTTGGATCATGTGCAGCTTATCTTGTTCAGTCATCGGGTCATTATAAGGAAAAAAAAAACCTGAAAGGCACTGGAAGGAAGAATTTTGTTATACACAAGAAAATATAAAATTTGTATAGAGTAAGGATGACTAGACCAGACAGTTAACTAGGCAAATTTCTCAACCTAACGCATATTTTACTCTATCACTTTAACAATGTTGTAATTATTTCATTGCTAATTCCCACAGTACTGCGTTTCATCTCCACAACATTCCCTTATAAAGCAGGTAAGCTCACAAACACAATAAATTTCCTTTAAATTCTGTTGCACATTCGTGTTCTGCTTCACTCATTATCACCTAAACATACTGATAGTAGATCTTCTTACCCAGGCTTCCCCTGGAAAATCTTCCTTCTTAGTTCTATTCTTTCCTTTTCTACTCCACTGTTCTACTCCTTCAGACCACCTACCTAACTTACTTTAAAATTTCTTTACTCTTCCACTTCATTTCATGCATATTTTACTCTGACCTTGCACTCTACCTCTCTACACATGCATTTTTCTTACTCTGTAGCTATTTCTTTACTCCTTTTTATTACACACTTAAATAGAAACTTTACATACTGTTAGTTCTTCTAGCCTCTTATTCTTCCTAATGAGGTTGCTTTCCTGGTGTAGCTTCTCTTCTTTGTCCATCACCTCTTCCTTCTGCCTCAGATTTTCTTACTGCTTATTCCTCTCCTTCTCTTTTCTCCCACATCTCTAACTTTTACTGCCTCCAAATCCTTCCAGCTCAATTGCTGAATCATATGATGTCAAGGCTTGATTTCAGGACCCATGAAATATACTACAAAATGTGCAGAAGTGGTCCTCACTGTCTCAAGGTTTATACTTTCTCCAAAATATATGTAGGCACTTTAAAATAAGCTAGACTTTTTAAAACTCAACAATTTATTCTACGCTACTGTAGAGCAAGATAACAAAGTTATAAAGAAGATAAGACTGTAAATGTCCTTTTGAGACCCTAAATCCATATGGTACATTATGTTTTCTTCAGCAACGGTGAACAGAATATACTTGGAGAAGAGTTAGAGTAAGGAAACAATAATACTTTCTACTCGTGTCTTCTGTTGGAGGAACTATTGGAATATTGACTTTGTATTGTGTTTGTTGGGTGAAGAATTCTGCTTTAGCATGTTTATAAACTGACATTTGGCTCTATGGAGTTAATCTCTCTCTGATGTTACGGGAGTTTTGTTTCAGGAACTAATATTAATAGAATCATCGAATTTGTTCCTGACTAGAAGAAGCTATATGAAGACCTGGAAGGGCAGATAACTCTGCATCAATACACAAGTTCAGTTGCTTACCAGCAATCGGGAACAGCCTCCTTGTGATCCAACGACAGGTTTTGTTATGCCTTTCATATGCCTAAAAGTCACAGTTTTCTCTGATCGTAACACCTCCTAAGCCTCAGTTAGCAGGTGAATTGACATTGGAGCTCTTTGTCCCCAAGGCTCAGGTGCTGGAGTTTTTGTTTGCAGAATTGGGTTCATGGGCACTGTACAGCCAAGAGCGCTGAAATTTGTTGGATGAAGGGAAAATGGTACTTTCCTTGAGAGACCAATCAAGTCTACAGTGAGTTTCAAAATTTTTCATAGTTCTGTTGCAATCTTGTAATCTGAAATGATGAGTTTGAGAACAAGGAAAGAACTTATCCCTCACCTCAGCATAAGATGCTATTAAATCTCTTTGGACAGACACTACTATTTATAATAGACAGGAAAAATAAGGATAATGGAACAACATGTAGTACAGTAATGTAGTTATCAGTCTGATTATGAAGATAATGGTGTAGCTGTAATTGTTCTTGCAGTTGGCATTAATCTTATGCCATGCAGAGGTAAAACAAACCACATCAACCCCGTACTCCCAACCCAAAAGAACCCAATACAAACACAAAAAAACCCCACAAACTGAAATAAACTCTTTTTGGCTGCTGAAATTTTCATTGACAGACCTAAATAAGTCACTCTCTCTTTCTACAGGGAATGTGATTTGTGCCCACAATAACAAAAAAAAAAATGCAAACAACCTATTTTTTCCTACAGATTCTTTTTGTTGTATTGGTTTCAGAAATTACAACAGACCTTCATGTATACACAAGCTGCATTAAGTGACTTCTACAAAATGCTGATGGCTTCTATATGTAGATTAAAATTCTTTGAGGCTTTTTTGGAACCTTAAGAAGAAGTAATCAGTGTCAGTCCCACAAGATAAAGAGAAATTTTTTATAAAGGAGCACAACTTTATAAGTCCAGTCAACACTGAGGCCACTGTTCACAAATTGCTTTTTATAAATACCAACATATTGAAGCCTGATGTTTCTTAACAAAAACTATAATGAGGCCAGTCAAGTTCTTCCAACTTGTGGACTAAGACTTTGAATGGAAATCTAAGTTCATATATTCTGCCCAGTGCAATGGAGTTTCTTAGTATTTTTCCTTGTGTGCTATGTAAGGTTTTGCTTGAAGGAATGTGGATGGAAAAATTGAGGAAGATAGTGAGAGGGAAGTATGACTGCTTCCACTGTCCTCATTGATTATGTTACATTAGGGAAAAGTCAACAACTGGATAGAGCTGAGAGTGTGAATCTGGGAGTAGTTCTAGGCAGGCAGGATAAGGACAGAAGAGAGAAAGCAAGCAAGAAGCCTGAAGCACTTGAACATGCTAGGGGACTCTGAAAGGGACAGAGTCCGTGCTTGCAACTGAAGACCGACCCATAGCCAAAATGAAATGTGAGGTATGATGAAAAATTATCAGACTTTTCCCATTGTACCGTGAGGTACCGTGGGATCAGTGAAAGACTGGGAATCCAGCAACAGCTGCTGGACTGGAAATAAGAAGGGAACACAAGAGTGAACATTGTGGGTGAGGGAATACTTACTTTCAGTCATTTTGTTTACTCCCTTACCCTGAGGGGCTGAAATTACTTTATCATGATTCCCCGTTCTGGCCAGCCTGAAGCCAGCAGAAGTAGTTATCCTATTAAATAATACTGTTTCAAAGAAGACTCTGTAAATATGACGAGTGTAAACCAAGTATGTAGCCCTTCAGCACAGTTTTCTTGATTCCTTGTGTAGTACTTTTAGGTTTGCTGGTACGAGTCACAGTCATATGGTGTCACTAGCACATTCTGTCACAAAAAAAATTGAAAACAATAATGCTGATAAATGAAACACATATTAGTTGAGATTTGTATTGAACTCCATATAAAAATAAATGAGACAAGGAATTCTGCATTATTTCTTTTCATATTTAATTCAACAAAACCACTCTATTTTATAATCCACTTCTTACAGATATGTCAATGTCTTCAGAATTCAGAACTACTTTGTAACGTAAACCAGAGAGTGTTCTTACAGAATTGAAGTAGTGTGCTGCCAAGTAGCGATGCCTCTGTGGATAAAACAGTTTTATTTTGTTATTTTGTGCCAAAAAAAAAATCAAAATTATAAACATAACTTTACTATAATATTACTGAATTCTATTGAATTCCACTTTTTCATTACAATTTTTCTGAGGATGAAGTATACTTTTTTAGTTCTGCAAATTTTTTTCATGTTTGCTATGTTTGTCACAACCATACCATCTCCAGCTTTGGAATAAAAGCCTATATTTCATCGTGTAGTATTTTACTTTTCGTTCATTTGTCAGTATCAGTTGCACCTATTTTCCCCCTTTTCTTTCTCTTGTTCTACTGAATCTTAGATTTATTTTATTGTTTTCTTTTCCTGCCCCTTTCTTTTTTTCCTACAACCTTATTTTAATCTTTTCCTCCTTTCTTTTAATAATTCCTATATTTCCTAATCTTGTCCCACTTTCTCATCCTTTTGAATCAGAGAAAGAGGTTTGCTAGTCAGAACAATTCTCTGTGGAAAACAACAGATAAGAGAAAGAACAAAGGATATTTATGCAAAGAGTTTTTGTTTTGCATGACGTTTAACCCTTCAAAGGTCAGGATGGCTGGTGTCCACGCAGTTAAGAAGAAAATACTTTGATAGTCTAGAAACTTGGCAAGCTTGTGGGATGCAGCTCCAAACATTCTTTCGCAGAAAGATATGGAAAAAAATCAGAATGATTGATAACTGTAACTACAAATATTTTAAAAAATATTTTTGCACTGTTATCCTGATACTGTAAAAGATTTTTCCATTTAGAGCCATGTTCTTTACATTTGCTTCTACTGCTGTGGAACATTTAGATTGAGACTATTTTCTATGTGCATGTAAAGAAAATGCACAGAGGCACCATTTAAATCATCATCAAAATGGGGTAAAATGGTAAAGAAAGAAAAAAGTTGTCATTTATAATCTCTGTGAGTTAATTAGACTCAATATTGCTAAAATTTAGTTACTATTACTATATATAAAACTGTCATTTTGATTAGCATTACTTGTAATTCTTTGCAACGTCATTCTGCCTAAAGACAAATATATATGAGTTTATGAACAGGTAATCCTGTTTCATTATAATTTAGATTTGTTTATAAGAAATCCACCTTCTTGCAACACTGATGACATCAAGAGGAATTACTGTAGGATTCAAAGCCACTGCAACTGTCTTGACAGTCTCAACAGTGTATATCATTTAATTTTTAATCTGATGAGCTGTATGTGTGGCTAATATAGTTTGCATTTGGAGTCCTTGGTACTCATTTATTGTACTGGAAATTTAAAATTAAGTTTAGATTTCAAAACAGAAAGATAAAGACAAGCTTGAAATGTTAATTACAGAATTTACCAAGCACCAAATCAAGCAGTGATCAGAATGATTCTAACAATGGAGTCAAAATTATATTAATTTTACATAAGTATAAACATGTATCTGCAGCTTCAGTGTAGAAAATAAAAAATATTATCAGGCCTCCTCAAAATACAAATTTTGTGAATGTTTTTCAAATTTTTTTATGAACAGAACTCCAATTTACATTCACGAATATTCTGCTGTTCTCAAAATTTAGAAAGACGTGAATGACCTTTCCATTATAGGGCAGACTCTGGAACTTCCAAGGAGAGATTCAAAGAAACAGAAAATTTCCCAGGTTTGGGATGGTTCCAGTAACATGTGAGAAAGAGTAGATGCAAGTGAGAGAGATTTTAAGATTTCTGAGGTGCAGATTAGATGAGCTCAAATACTGGACACATCAGAGGGGTCAGAACTTCCTTTAGTCTGAAGAGTTCTGTTTCTTTTGTGTTTTGCATATTGTAGCCAACCTCACACAATGTCAGTAATTTAAAATGCCATAAACAATATACAATACCACACACCAAATCAGGAGTCAAGGTGCAACACACTTTATCCAGAGCAAAAGTCAAATGGTCCTATTATCATTTACAACAAAACACCTTTGTCCTCCTTACTCACTCAGTTTACTGAGATTTAACTAGAAAAAAAGAAATAATCATAGCCAGGTTTCTGTGGAAGGAAATAATATTGCTTTGATCACCACACAGAGAGTTATTTAGAAGCCAGCACAAACACTGACAGAGAAACTTCTGATTCCTTGGTTACACTGAAAGACCTATATTGACACTTACAGAAGAGGACTCAGATCTGATGGCCCAGCAGCAAAAACTATGTGAAAATATTTTCAAGAGCAGGTCCTCCAGTAGTCAAATAGAAAAAGAAACACAAGGTTTAATCAAAGCTATAATAAGTTAATCACTTTATCTGAAAATGTTCAAATCACTTCTGACTCACATCATCCTCTCATCTGGTACTGAAAGTTTGCTGAGGGGAGACAAATGCACATAACCTGCAGAGAACAACAACAAGCAAATGACTCTGAAAAAGCACGTGTGTAGTAGAGACAGCATTAAGGTCTTTTTCAAGCGGATAGTCTTGTCTAAAAGAAAGATTTTATTTCAGGATAGGCCCGGGTCTTTGGGGAATGGACTTCATAGATATCACAAAGACCTCAGAGCGAAAAATTTTATCCGTTGTCTTTGGACATTTTCTAGTTATTTTCCATCTATTTTCCATCCAAATTTCAAATATCTTTGTGTAAACAACAAAAGAATATGTCGACCTTGCTACTGTTCTAAGCAGAAATAATTAAAACCCTTTTCTATTTTATTTAAATTTCACATTACTAGTGGAAAAGGAGATAAACCCAACTGTTTAAACATAAAGACTTGTTCTTAGTCTTAAGTTTATGAGTGATAATGTGAAAAATACGGGAAGATTTGCTCACAAGCAGAAAGGATGGCATTACCTACTCAAAACAAGTATAAAAAAGCAGTAGGGCAGCGCCTTTCTGTTGCTGAAATTCAGACTTTCTTGAAAGCAACCATTATGTGCTACAAGAATGGTAATTTTTCCCTTCACTTATTGTCCGAATATTTGTTTTTACAAGAACTGCAGTCGGCTATGCACGGCATTATGCAAGAAGTAGCTGCTCTGAAAACTTGCATAAACCTGTAGTGGTAAATTTTCACAGCAGGAATCTCTATTTACCAATGAAACTACTAAGTCTAATACTATGCTTTGTTAGTCCTGGAGTGCTGCTTCTCAGAGTATTTTGAGGAAAGCAGACAAAAATTATCTTATGAAGTACATGAACGGCTTAAACTTTTTGACAGTATCATGATCCCATAAAGTGATAGTTTTTACCTTGCAAGGACTAGAGAAAGAATTGTTGAAAAAATGTATTGTGATCTCAGATCACTAATTAGGTGTTGAGAACTGACAGCTATATTAGTGGGATTTCCTCCTTGCTCCACTCCTAAATCTAACCAAAGAGAATGCCTTGCTCAGAAGTGTAGATGTGTTTGTGGTAGCCACTCTTTTATTTGCTAGTCACAGAGTAAAGGGTTTAGATCAAACACATGGCATAAAACGTGCAATTCATACAACTATCCTCAGAGGTACCATTGGAAAGATAATTTGCACGTGAAGCATTAACTTGAAATAAAACTTTCTGACAGTTATAGCTGGAGAAATGTGTATGGTTCACTCTGAAGTAAGATGTCTAGTGTAAAGCTAGTAACAGCTGAGTTATACACAGAAAAGTCATACCAACAGAAGAAAAGAATACATAAAATGGAATGAATATCTGGTTATTTATGTTTAACGTAAAAATTGATTGCTTTATATTTATGATGATTTTGTATTAGAAGTCAGTTCACCTAAACTTTCTTCAAAATCTCACTTTAGAAGTTACGTTTTTCTCTCTTGTCTGTGGAAAGAAACTCAAGCGACTAGTTCAGACGCAGGCATCTAATTTTAAGTTGTCCAACTAAGAGCAGATGGATTTTATCTATATTATTTAAAAAAGAGAAGATGTTCTCACTTTTTAACTTGCATTCAGTAAGCTGATAAAGACCTGTGGAGTCAAGCACATGTTCCAGCCCATCATAGCATAGTGATGTCCCACATCTTCCACTACAATGGAGTTCTAAACCACAGAACTCAAATACTAGAAAAGCAATAAATCTTATACTCCCTTAATGAAGAAATATGTGACTCTCCTACTAATTTCCTACATTAATGCTGAGTTCAAGCTACTCTTCAACAGGCAAATCCCCAAAATAGTTCAGAACAACACTCTGAACTTCTTTTTCCTCTTCTTGCTATTATTTTTTTTTGCATAAAAAATATGTGGCATCCAATGACACATACAGAAGAGAGTGTCTATAATCTTCTGTTGCTTATTTTGAGTTATATTTTATAATTGCACTACAATAGTTTTGGACACAAAAGCCAAAATAAAATTAAATGAGATTTGGGGGTTTTAGGAGTTTTGGGGGATAGGAGAGGCATTCTGAGTGAATAAAAATAACATTTGAGTTTCATAGTTGAAGTACAAAAAGTGGATGGGTTTTGGAGAACCTGTTGGTTCAGAGACAAAAAATACGTTGTCGATATGTTTATTTTAATTCCTTATCTCATCTAAATATGACAAAAACAAGATGTTGAAGAAAAAAATAGCAGGTCATTAATTTAATATTTCTTTACAAATTAGGCAAACAGAGAAAACTTATTTTATTCACCCACATATTGAAGTTAAAAATCCGAAGAGCTCAAAATACATGAAAGGAGGGAAGACATTCCTCAGTTTAGCTAGAAAACAAGAAATAATAATTTGATTTCATCAACTGTAAATGGAACTATGCAAGTTCTGTCTCAGGTAAGAATTTTCTTTAAGGCAACTGTTTTCTAAATAAATGTTCATGGATGATTTAGAGGAGAGCATAAGAATTTCAAGCACCCCCTAAGATGACAGTACTGGATCAATAGGACTTACTAGTATAAGATATTGTGTCTGAGAAAGGTGAATATAATTTAAAATCATTTTTGTCTGTCTCAGAGGATTCATGCCTTGGTAATTAGATGTGCCATTAGAGCTGGAAAATATGTCTTTTTCACAGAATCATAGAATCTTCTGGTTGGAAAAGACCTCTGAGATCATCAAGTCCAACCATACTTGTCCCCTTACTATACCATGTCCCTAAGAAACTCATCTACTCACCTTTTTAAACACCTCCAGGGATGGCGACTCAACCAACTCCCTGGGCAGCCAGGGAAATGCTATAATTTCTTGGGAAGTTATAATCCATCAAGTAGAAAACAAATTTTACCCTCCGCAGTACTCTGGAGTTTTTTTATCATTTAGCTAATTCACTTTGATGTAGAAAGCACTGAAGTATATCTAATTTCTGGGTTTTATATATATTTCATAATAAATAATCTCACTTTTACAATAAATTCTTAGAATTGTAAATCAGCAAGTGTAATACACAGTGCAGTAAACAACAATAATCAAAGGAAAATTTAAAAAATACATTTTAGTGATTGATACTGTATTTTTTTAAATAGAGGCCTCAGGCACTTTCATTTATATCCCACTCCCCTAGCTTTTCAGCTCCCATATGTCAAAGACACATGAGTGACAGGTAAAATTCTCCTACCTCAGGTACAAGAGCTAAGTGAAGTATTTCATATATCCTGCATTCTCAGAAAATCTTTGAACTACTGGCAAAATTCCACAACCAGAAAGTGGTACTACTATCTTCTCAAACTCATATATGACAGACAAGAAGACCAGAACAGAGTGATTTTTGAGCTCACAGCTGTAGGAAAAGCACATTGAAGACATCTTACTTGAAATTCAATACCAAGCAAGAAGGGGAGAGGATCTGGGAGTAAAGAGACCATGACAGAAATCTTCATGGGATGGTGATCATGGTCTCACACTAAATTTTCTTACTACCCCCTCTTTGCCGTCAGTTCTTGGTCACCCAAAAGTGTTCTATTAAATTAAAAAAAATGAATATGAGAATAAAACAAGACAAAGTTTTCGTCTTGACACTACAAGAGAAATTTTGTAAACTGCAGGTATAATTGCTTTTGAACTCCTAACAGCAATTTCACATTTCAATTGCTGAGTTGTTGTCCTGTCAGCAGCAGTTAAATTCCGATTATTAACGTCCATTAACAGATCGGGAAAAAAACCCAAACCCCTAAGTTTTCAGAAGCCAAAGGTATAGGGAATTAAAGACTCCAAAATCTTTCACATCTTTTTTGTGATAGAGTCTGTAACAAATGAGGTATTCTTAATCTTTTATTTACATACACATATAAAAACATTCTATTCTATGCTATAGAAGACAGATGAGTAAAGACTCATCAACAAAATGCTTCTTGTCCTTAATAATTGCAGTCATTCACTCTGTGAACAATTAGATCATCAACAGGGATTTTTGCCTGCCTCCTCTTCTGATGAGCCAAGAAATATACTCATTTAAGTTCACTTCATTTCACTTCCGTCACACTTACGAGTGCGCTACATTCATCGCTAGCCTATTTTTTACTGAATTCAACTTCATTATATTGGAGAAGTAGTTTAAGCACCACTGATGTATCTGAAATTTTTTTAGAGGTGTCAAAAAATAGCAGGCCCAGCCATTTCTGTTCTTCCAAATGTTTCCCATGCTTGTCCTAGAAATACTGCGTACGTGCTGAATATCTGTCTCATCCTCTGGCTGATACAAAAGCAGTTGCTGTAATGTGTTGCTACTCACACTCTTCTCCCTCACTGCTGGCAGAAATTTGTGATGACTTCAATGAACTTCTTAGAGTTCCCACATCTGGAAAACAAGAGCTGATCAAGTCATACGGTGTCAAAATTTTTGAGAAGCTGAACATACGATCAATGTGTGATTGCACTGCCCTCCTTTTATCAGTGATGTTACAGATGGTGACTAGGTCACATGTGCTTTTCCCCTCTCTGAATCCACCCTTTAATTTCATGTGATCATTCATCATATGGACAAGGACTTTGTTCTTAGGCAGAACCTGGAATATGTTATGATTGTAATAACACTTCGTTATGCTGTCTTTTCTTTGCTGAGGGCAAAAAAAAAAATTACCTTTTTTCACTTATTTTTCTGGATATCCTGACATCAGTGTAAATTTCTCACACAAGATCAGCTCTGGTCACAAATAGCTTTTAACAGTTCTCATAACACATTAGATACAGATGTTCCTCCTTTGAACGATAAGCACATACTCAGTTCCTCTTACTCAACTAATAGCTTTTTATTCTGTTCTGATTTTGACATCATCCTACGTGGTGAATACCACTGATCAAGCATGTGGACTGATGCACTCAGCAAGATCTTTGATATTAGTGTCTTTAAACCCTGAGACCATCCTAAGGCCTACAGCTTGTCACAGCTTTGCAAACTAGGTGGTTCATTGTACTCCCACAATGAGAAACCATGACTTAAATTTGTCTTAATACATATTTTCTGGGAAAGCAAATATGAAAGAAACTTTGTATAAGAATTGACAGATAATTATCAAAAAATGCATTCCTTACATCATTAAATTTCTGTACTGGATTCTGAATTCATCCTATTTATTGGTAGGCCACGACCTTGTCATTCCAGTAGGTGGAAGAAAAAAGTAGCCCTTCAAAATGGTTAAATGAGAGAACGCTGCATGTAGATACTCCTTTTCCAAAAATTGTTTGTCTGTCCTTTCACTTCCTGAATGACAAGGAGTTGAGCCACTATTATGGCCTTCTGATACAATTATATTATCTTGCATTATTCAGAATTTGGGCAGCAGAATCCTTCTGACTATTGATTCAAGTAATCCAGGTAACTGGCTTGAAGATATACACATTACAAGGCTGATAGCATATTATTCCTAATGACCAACTAATTCTTTAGGTTTTGTCTAATTTGTGTCCTACAAGCCAACTTGGTTTGAGCAATTAGCAAAGCTCTTCCTTATGTAACTGTCCTAGCCAATAGCCCTGAGCACATTGTTGTGTATTCATTATAGGAGAACCTGATGCTCCAGTCTCACCACTGCAATTTCTGCTTGCCATCTTCAATACAGTGAGATTCAATCATCAAATTAAAGAGCAATGAGGCATTTACCCCATAGACCAAGCCAGTCCAACATCAATGACTGAAGAGGTCTGGGTAGAGGCAAATGCTGGTGAAGCCTGGCAACAGCAGAACTGTAAGGCTGTTGGCAGGAGCATAGACATAACTGTGCTCCCTCAAGCAAATATTATGTGTGTTTTGTTAATTCATGCTATCCTAGTATTACTTTCAGGCATTGTCTCTTTGCAGATAACACCTTTGTGGGAGTACGTTGAATTTCTAGACTGTGTCCAGATGCCATAACTGAGTGAGCATAATACAGGAGCTACACCAATCCTAGCAGGACCCTTAGTTTGTGAATTGCCAACATTTACTTGGAGTTGTGTCAGTAGTGACACAGAAGAAAAACTAGTGTTCAATCAATATTATTTCATTATGTACTTGGAAGCAAGTAGAGTATTGTAGTTGTATTCTTTATGAATGATTAATCATTTTCTAATCCATTAGCAGAAGAAGAAATACGTCTAGCAGGAATATATATTTTAAATCATCAAAGGAAATTAACATGGGCACACAAACGGTGTTTGAGGGTGTAGTGGATTGACTTTGGGATTTTTCAGATCTTCCTCAAAAAAATGGCCTTTACAGGTCTTCCTTAACAACAGAGGTCAGGAGCCACAGAAGTATTCAATATCTTCCTTTAACATAACACAGCGTGTAGATAAGGGGGCACGCTCTCCTTCTTCCAGCAAATCTGGGAAGCGGGAGGTCCCTGCGTTGGTCCTGTTTGCTGCTGAAGCCTGCAGAAAATTTTTTAATGGATCAGATTTGGCCATCCAGCTCTCCTCGGGGGAGGTGGTAAGATTCCATTGGTTCTTTACTTTGTTAGTTACCAGGTGTTATAATTGTGCATGCCTGTTTTGTTTTAGTTCCTTTTTGTTCTTTTTCCCATTTCCCTTCCCCTCTTCCCTTTCACATGATATCCTTGCTGTGTAGTTGTTTATATTTATAAAATACATGATTACATATATTTAGTGTGATTTCGTTTTTTCTATAGTTTTTTTCTTAAAAGGGGGAAAGCCTTGGGAAAAAGGGCTTAAACTGAGCATTAGAAAGCTTGAGAAAGCCAGCTCAAACCAGCTCAGAGGGTTCGTTTAAAGCTTTCCTATTGCACTTATAGCCCAATTATATTAATTTGTAATTAATCTTGGAACACCAGGAAAATTTCACCAGTCTGGAATAGCCTTATGCTGAGGAAGAAAAGAAAAAAAAAAAAGAAAGAAAAAAAAATACTGGCTATGAGCTGAATTCAGAAATAATTTAAATTAGAAATTTGGCAGAAAGGTTCAATATGAAGGTTAATTAATTGTAAAGTGACGTAGTAGAACTAGAATGGTTTTGGTGGGAGGAATAAAAAAATCCCCAGCTGAGGCGGTCAATGGTGGTGTTCTTGCTTTCTCTCTTCCTCACAGCTGTCTACTTGCACTTCAAAATTCATGTGTCCTCTTGGCTTGTAGTAACACAAGTAATGAATGATCCACCCAACACATTTTCAAGCCTTTCTTGTAGATTCATTTTTGTTAATCATGATTGTTTGGATTCCTTATAGGTGTAACTGAAATAAATTTAAAGAGATGTGACATATGAGAAGTCATATTAGATTATTTGATAGTCTCTTTTGGGCTTTAAAGTCAAAGTTATGAGGTTATGGCTGTTTTCTTATGTGGAACGAATTTAACATGTTCCTACAAAACTGCAAGTATTTCCTACAGATACTCTTAGTCATACCACTTTCCACTGTAGCATGCAAGGTCATCGAAGTCTTGTGTTTTCTTGCTAGAAGATATTTCTTTTCTCAGTTTATATGTATACTACAGACAAACTAAAATACATCTGCAGACAAAACTTGAGAAAAATAAATTAAACATAACCAAGAGTTATTAAGATGTCCATGTGAATCTGGAGCAAAGCTCCTTTAGAATACTGGTACCTATATGTCATTGTATATATACTAATTTCAAATATTTGAATTCTTATTTACAATTGCATTATATGTTTTAAAATTCTTAGAAAATGTGAAAGATATCTTAATCTCTCTGACACAAAAAAAATTCCTAGCTTACAAAGTAACAAAAAGTAGATTTTTACATTTGTTGTCAGTCATTTTAAATACAACAGTATATTTAGAGTCAGATTTATGAAAGTGGAAATGTTTTCCTTTCCTGATGTCTAGATTCTATTTATCATGTTACATTATAGCCAATTTTTCAATTGAGTTAAAGGAATTCATCTGCTTTTAGATTTTATAACAACATCTAATGTTCTCAGTCCTAGGAAGATGTAATATTACATGCTTGTAATTATGTTCAACCAATAGGCAGTAAGAGAGTGAATAAAGAGGTCTTTCTTCCAGAAAAGAACTAGAGGAGCCAGGTATTTGTGTGGCCTTACTCTCTTATCTCACCAGGGCTTTTACATGGAGGAAGTCAAATGGTCCATAGTCAGATGTAACTTTCTTCCTGATGTAGGACTCAGACTACATTACACTGTGAAAGAAAATCCCTCAGCAATGTGGAAATGCTTTTTATAGAAGAAACAAGTGGGAGGTTAAGATGACCAACTGTCTGGGAACCACATAAGAAGAGGCAGGAGCTTCTGAGATCCCTCAACTATACCTATAGTGGTTACTTTACTGAAAAACAGAATAAGCGAAGAGGACAGTCTGGAAAAATCTGCAGGAGACTACAAGGGTTACTCCCACCTCCTGACTGTCTGTTCCTGTGAATTTTTGCAGAGTGAATAGCAACAAAGTGAACTGTCACATCGGAATCATATCTACAGTTGACCCCAATTAGCCACTGATCCTTCCAGAAACTGCTTAGAGTGGGAAAGACTGGAGGAAAGGATTGGGGAATACAGTAGCTGTACTTCAAGGTCCAGGTTTTTCTAAGAGGAAGAGAAGCAATTCCCCAGAAAAGACTGCATATTAATGAAGGTCTAAGAAGAAATTTGATTTAAGTTGTTTATGAACAACTTGTGAAAATGAGGCACTAAGAAGAACACACTTTGGGGATGCTTCCCTAGGAGCCTTTTTTTTTGCTGAAGAAATGAGGACCTATAAGAAAAACTAAGAGTGCAAACTACATGTTGACCATCCTCTTTTAAGAGGTTTGGCATTTTTTCTGGATTCTCTTAGTCAATATATTAGACCAATTCAGGCAATGTAACTAGCCTGGGAAATATGGAAAACAGTTCAACCTAAAAGTAGAAAAAATATTAAACTGACAGAATATCTTTTTATGTCTTTCAAAGCACAGCTTAGTGTTATTATGGATCAGCAAAAGTGTAGCAAATTATTTATCTTTTAACTTGTGGCAGTTTGTGATAAAGGTATTTACAATGTTTTTTCCATATTGCCTTATTCTACTGCAATTTAAGAACACACCAATTTGTTATTAAAATATTCCTTCTACACAATAGCTTCTTGAAAATCTGATTGCTAGTCATTTAGAGTATACTGTATTACATATGGCATGAACAAGTCATGGAACAGTTTTCAGTACTTCTCCCAAAGTTTCTGAAAACATATTGTTCTGGATTCGCTTTTGCAGTTCCTCAGAAGGCATCCCAGGCAAAACTATGAAGAAATGTTTTATGATATAAAGTGAGTAATGACTCTTTCTGCAACATAAATACTTCCATAAGTAAGAAGAAATTAAAAAGTATAAATGAATTTGTATTTTTCCCACAAAATATTTCTTTAATATTCTGGTAGTATAATTGATTAGAACCATTTCTTAAAACCTTTCAGAGTGTTCTGAATTTAACTAGTGTGATTTACTGCTACTCCTGCCTGTAGAGACAATCTTATATGAAACTGAAATACTTAATTTAATACAAAGCAACTATTGCTCATGTCAAGCAAAAGAAAGCATAAAGATGTTTAAAGGTTTTAATGGATTTCTTCAAGAGAGTAATATATCAAATACGAAAAATTGTAAATGCGTTTGGAAAGAGATAAAATGATTGCTAAAAACATATCACATTTTTCTCTTTGGAACAACTACTAACATTAGAAACTCTGATAATCTTTTGCAAAATGTCTAGAAATATTTCCTGAACTGATCAGCTTTGTACATTTCAAACACTTAGCAAATACAATTATTTCTCCATGTTAATTTAAGAAACCTTATAAATACATTCTGTTTAATTAATTAAATTTTTGTACACTTATGTTTAATAAAGGTTTTCATTAAATCATTACTTCAACACTTTTTCAAGATACTTGAAGTTTCATTACTAATGTATAAGTATTCCTTAGATTTTCATCACAATTTTTTCTCAGTCTCTGACAACCTTACTGTTGTCTGCTGTTCTGGAAAAAAAAAAAAGGATTGTCATACAATTTAAAATTTCAGTACTTCTGGAAAATTACTTCCTAACTTTCTGCTCTTGCACCAGTAGTGTGTCCTTTTTTGAATGTTTTGTACATTAAACTTTGTACTCAATGTTTGTACTTAATTTTTTCTCTCTCACCTTGATTACATGGTACCCATTTCTCCACTTTTTACGAGCACATAATTCACATATGATGCTATTAGTCTTTTCTTACATATTGTGACAGTAAACTATTCTTTAAAATCTTTCCCATGCTCACTGTATTTTTGGCTTTCTAAAATTTATCCAACGATATGAAATCTTCTTTTGCTATACTTATTAAAAATTGTGCATTATTTTGCATACTGTGCAAACTAGAGAACTTCATGACGGTGTAATTTTCTCAAATGTATTTCTTTATGGTGTTTGTACAATTTTGGCAATCATCCGCTAAATTGCTTCCTCATATTATCTGGAATACTTTTAGTGATGGTCACATCTCTAACCACAAATGTCTTTTTTAGTTTTTGAGTTTAATCCAGATTGATTATTTATTCATTGTTTAAACTGTTTTCTGTTTACCATATTCACTCTTCCAAAATACAAATCTATAATCTAATGATTTTTTTCTTTCTATTACCCTATTTCTTTTTAAGCTAAATTATTTGAAGCTGATATTCCTACACAAAAATAATGTGGTGATATATGATAGATAAGTTCTTATTAGCATGTATTTGGGTTAACTATAGTCTCATTAATGAGTAGGAGAGCCACAACTGAGCTATGTAAGACAACTAAACTGAGTGGCTGATATATTCTTTATGAAGCTACTATTTTTCCCAGGATTCCAGAGAGCCCATAGTTCATTTGCTGCTTTGCAAGGGAGATATATGTGACTGTATCCTATCTAGATGAACAGGAGCAAAAGATAGGGATTGCACTGCAACTTGTTTTGAGTAACTTTAACTCTTTGCAATAAGCAGAGGCTTATGACATTGCTCTGCTTCATTCTACTAGAAGCCACAACCAAAACCACTAAGGTTCCATCCCTCTTTAGTTGAAGGAGAATTATATCAGGTAAAACCCTTCTGCTTTTTTTCAGTACTGTTGTAAGATAAATAGGACTTAATTTTCATTGTATAAGTCCTTTAATTGTTCATATACTTTAAATCTTCACACTGTTATGCTAGTCCTTGCCTGAACTGTTCTGCTTTCCTTACTGTCTTAGACTCTTTTCCTTTTTTTTTATTGTTTGAATATCGTGTGTGGTAATATGCATATTTTACCGTAGCTTTTCTTTATTTTAGGCTACTTTCTGTGTTTAAGCAATGAAACTGCTGTCTTCTATTACATCTCCAGAAGAACAAGAAAACTTTTTTTTAACAATGAAAAATATTTTAAAGAGTTTACAATTTCCATTTTCATTTTTCCTGACTTTTAAAGTATTTCTCAACAAAGTTTCTGTCCTTAACAAGTTATCGTTTTCAAAATCCCAAATGTATGTGATAAAACCGTGGCATACTCTATTTGCACACATGCTTATGTATTGTATATAATATAAAATAGACCATTGCAGAGGTCTTGAATAAACACATATCACATTGTTGAATATGGGGTAAAAGTTAAAAACTGGTCGTTCTATTTTGGAGATTCCTATGGCAGGGAAGCATTGCCAGAGTGAGAGCTCTGCAGTAATATAGGAGACTTCACCATGAAAGATATAGACTACCTCTTCTTTTGTTCCTTTCTCACTTATTCTGTACTGGTGTTTACAGAGAACTCATAAGCTTCCAAGACAATCTGCTCCTGAGTTATCAATGGTTCAGAAATTCCTTTGGTTTTTTTTTAAAGATGGTCAATTTTTTTTCCTTTCTGGTTCTTCCTCATGGCTTCCCCCCTTTGAGGAGAGGACCAAGGAATTTAGACACGGGAGAAACTGCATCCTGTTTTAGTATCAGTCTATGCTGTTAGATGCCCTGCTGCACGTCACACAAAATCCAAAAATTATGTGTAAACCCATTACACAGGCATGCTATTTGCTATAATGATCAGGTGTTTTATTAGATGAGACACATTTTAATTGTCATCTTAGGTTTCAGTGCTGAGATAATCAGGAGTAATTAACAACCACTCATTTTAAAAATGAGATCCTTTTTTTCTGGTGCTTATTTACATGACAGCTTAACCCAAAAGATGTGCAGTCATCTTGTGCAGCTGGCCCATGATATTGGACTTCAGAAGCTGAATTACGTCAAGCATAATGAGCTGCTCCAGACTTCTTACAGGTAAAAAAGTGTAGTTTCTAATTTAATTGTGTGACTTAGAGTGTTTAATTTTTTTTAATTCCAACTAGAAAAATGGAGGGCTTCATTGTTTCTGTATTTATTTTTGCGGAGATCTGAAAGAAGTATAAATCCAGGATACAAAACTGGGGAATAGTCTTTCTAATCAAGACCCTGCTTGGTTCCTGCATCCCAGTATTTGTGGCCCTGGAGATGTGAGTTACTGGTGCATAGTATGCAATGAATAAACATCATAATAATGCTTCAAATTTTGTTCTCAATTTAAATGCCTGAGTTTATGTACTTTCCATTTGCCCCTCCACAGAGGTACTCCTGGATTTTGAACCTAGAGGTGAAATTTGTCTTTTAGTGAACAATAAAGACCTGAGAGTTGCACAAAATATGTTGTATCTCATTAAACCTTGCAGAAGGCTTTCAGAACCTATAGTGGAAAACTGTTTCTTCTGGGCTTATCCCTAAAATAAAACACATTTATTCAACAGCAGCTTCATATGCATTGTTGAATTCCAAAGACAGAAGCCTCTGTCCTTTTAAATGAACATGTTTCCAAAGACAAAAGTAAGGTACATCAAAATTCAGCCTCTGCCCAGGAAAATTTCAGAGTTCTCTCTCTCTGCCCAACCTTTTTCTTGCCCTCCAGGGATATCCTAGATTTAGCATGAAGTACTAGTACTTTACAAAGGAGAAGTAAAAATGCATAATCCTTAATTTTTCTATCAAAATGTTGTGGAGACAGAGTCCTAGAGTACTAAAAGTAGGCTAGGGGTTTTTTTTCCTAAATAGAGATGGACAAAAACGACTCACCAAGTTTGCAAAAAAAATGAAAAGAACACAGAGACATTCTATCACTTAAAAAAAAATACGAAAAAAAATCAGGGGTATTGTGGTGAGGTATTATTTAAATGGACTGTCTAACTTTGCATCATCTGGACAAGGTAGTGTTAAAACTGTCTCGTCAGGCTTCCTGTAAAAGTAAGAATTGGTTTCAGTTATTTAAGTTGAAATATCTGTACTACTTGCTTGGAATAGTGATGGAGGATGTCAAAGGGCATTCCTAAAGCTCAAACAAGCATTAATAGTACCTTCAATATTCTTGCACACAGATTTAAACTCTTCAGTTGAAATCTTTATGGAAGCCAGAAAATTTGGTCTTGGAACCGTTCTTGCTCATACCCTGGAGGGTGAAGAGAAGATCATTACACATACTCCTCATCTGCTGACTTAAGTGGAATGAAATTATGTAGTCTTTAAAGCAATAGAAGCACCATTTACAGTCAGAGCCCTGCGGCAGTATGACCCTTCTTTCTCTAAGCTGTAGTTATTGGCAATGCTAGTATGAGACCCACAGTTTAGACTCCACCTTCTCTCCTCATTACAAATGACCTTCTTTGTAGTCCTGGCCCCTCCATGTTTTTGATAGAGATGCCACACCGTCAACTGTGTAGTGCAAAAAAAGAGAGAAGGAAAAAAACTTGATATTTGCAAAAGGTGTCTTTAAAAGTTATCCATACGTGTCAGTCAGACTAAAGCAGCCATTTCTTGCTCTGTGCCCAGCCGATACACAACACGCTGAACAGCCTCCTACAAAGACTTCCAGTTAAATATATTGGGAAAAGATTAAAAATGCAGACTTGAGACTAGTAATTTGCTTTCTTTCAGGTCATAAAATACTTGTTCATTCATCAGTGTCTCTGTTGTGTAAATACAGATGAAGCTCTTCTTTCATCTTTTGAGTTAAAGTTCAAGTGCATAAGCAGGACAGAGAGAAAGCTCCATCTTTTCCAAAGTCTAGCTATAAGATTGTGCCTCCAGGGTTTTTTGTCTCATATCTACCACACACTGAAAAATCAGTCCACCTACCCCCAAAAAATTCCCTGATCCTAGAGACTCAGTGATCAAACTCATCTAAGCAAAATTTTTCCACAATAGCCTGGTGGCAACTACTAAATCAAAAGTAAGTCTTCGATTGTTTTTAATTAATTTAAACTGGCATTTTTATAATTGCTACTGGCTTCAAAGTCTTCCTTTTTGTTTATCAGCCAAACACACTTTGAATTGTCTACAGTACAAAGCAGCTAGTATTTGAGCTGATATTAATGGGAGTTGTAGACCTTCTAGACTTTCAAATTGAATCATGAACTGGATATTTTTAAATTTCAAAAATGTGACAATATTTTTGAAAAATATTGTTTCAGTTTTCAATCATGTGTTTGTGAAAATGAACTGTCCAAAAAGTAAATTGACAGTATACTGAGCCAGAAATGTACTGTAGGTGTTAAAGAAATAATTTCTCTTAGACTGAAATCTCCGAGTCTCATTATGAATGTCTGTTAAAAGTATTCTGTTAAAAGTATTCTGTTAAACTAACCATAAATCAAGCTGCTAACAGGACCTTCTAGGACTTCTGAGTCTGTGAAGAGACTACACAACAGCGACCTGAAGCAAGCACAAGACTTACAACACAAATTAGTGGGAGATTACAATATTAGGTGGTTTTCAAGATTCTCTATTCATGTTGAGTCTGCTTAGGGGTTAAAAACTTTGGGAGGCAACTCCTATCACTGAACTTCATGCGTCACCTGCAGAACAACCAAGAGATCAGGCCCAACCAGCATGGGTTTATGAGGGGTAGGTCCTGCCTGACCAATCTGATCTCCTTTTATGACCACGTGACTCGCCTGGTGGATGAGAGGAAGGCTGTGGATGTGGTATACCTGGACTTCAACAAGGCCTTTGACACTGTCTCCCACAGTAGACTCCTAGGGAAGCTGTCAGCCCATGGCTTAGATGGGAGCACTCTGTGCTGGGTTAGGAATTGGCTGGATGGCCAAGCCCAGAGAGTGGTGGTGAATGGTGTCTCATCCAGTTGGCGGCCGGTGACCAGTGGTGTCCCTCAGGGATCGGTGTTGCGTCCGGTCCTGTCTAATATCCTTATTGATGATCTGGATGAGGGGATTGAGTCCATTATCAGCAAGTTTGCAGATGATACCAAGCTGGGAGGAAGGGTTGATCTGTTACAGGGTAGGATGGCCCTACAGAGGGACCTGGACAGACTGGAGACAAGGGCCAATTCTAATGGGATGATGTTTAATAAGTCCAAATGTCAGGTACTTCATTTTGGACACAACAATCCCGTGCATAGTGATAGACTGGGGACAGAGTGGCTGGAGAGTAGTCAGACAGAAAGGGACCTGGGAGTGCTGGTGGACAGGAAGATCAACATGAGCCAGCAATGTGCCCAGGTGGCCAAGAATGCCAATAGCATTCTGGACTGCATCAGGAATAGTGTGGCAAGCAGGACCAGAGAAGTTATCGTCCCCCTGTACACGGCACTGGTCAGGCCTCATCTTGAATACTGTGTACAGTTCTGGGCCTCTCAGTTTGGGAAAGATGTCAGGATGCTGGAGTGTGTCCAGAGGAGGGCAACGAAGATGGTGAAGGGGCTGGAGCATAAGCCCTATGAGGAGCGACTGGGGGAGTTGGGACTGTTTAGTCTGAAGAAGAGGAGGCTCAGGGGAGACCTCATTGCTCTCTACAACTACCTAAAAGGAGGTTGTAGACGGGCAGGGGTTGGTCTCTTCTCTCAGGCGACCAGTGACAGACCTAGAGGGCATGGACTCAAGCTTCTCAGGGAAAGTTTAGACTTGATGTTAGGAAAAAGTTCTTCACTGAAAGGGTGATTGGCCATTGGAATGCGCTGCCCAGGGAGTCACTGACCCTGGAGGTGTTTCAGGGGAGACTGGATGAGGCATTGAGTGCCATGGTTTAGATGATGGTGTTAGTGTTGGTGTTAGTGTTGGGATATAGGTTGGACTCGATGATCTTGGAGGTCTTTCCCAATCTTATGATACTGTGATACTGTGATACTGTGATACTGTGATAATCACACTAACCAGTCTCACCTATGGCCGTGGACTCAGGATCCCTATTTTACACTACCATCCATCATCCATGAGTGCCAGGCACTGTTCTCAGCTCTGTCATAATGCATGGGGATATTGCACAGCTGCTTTCACCTCACACGCAGGTGCCAAAGAGGGCTGTATTTGCTCTTACTGCTCCCTCTCATGGCTTGAATTTCAGTCCTCAAAAACATACTTTTACATGAATTCCAAGGACAAGTTTTTCCATAAGATGAACTAACTGAAAAGTAACACTGAGATGGCAGTGTCTAGTAAGATAGAAAAACTTATACAGTTGCTTTAATGTCACTTGTTTATCACTAGCTGCTTTTATCGATGATTTTGGCTTCTACCTGCTTTTGAAAATGTGGAGCTATTGCCTCAAAACATCAGCTTTTCATAGCTTTAACAAACAGAGACTATTTTGCATGAACTCTGTTCTACATAGGCCCTCTATTCTACAGACTTTTCTATTTTATGCATAAATTATTTATCTGTAGCAATTTATATGTATGTTTATACAGTACCAAAAGCAACTGAAGCCTGATCCATAGGAGCAGAGTCACTAACGTTTATGGCAGTCATAAAAACTTTGCTTTGGCTGAAATCACACTAACACAAGGGATGTTGGGGATGGATCCTACTTTAAGGAAGTAATTTTTCCTGGATATGCCTAAGAGTGCCAACTGCTTTTGATCTCTCAAAACCAATCGGGACACAGTATGCCGTTTTACCTCACATCTACATGTCAAACTGGGCTCTGCTAGCACAATGGCAAATAATCTGTTTTCCTCCACTTTCTCTCTTGTTAATGTCTCACATCATCTCAAATACAGCCAAAAAAGGCAAGGGACTTAGTGCTCTGCCTACTTCCTTCTACGAGTGGAAACAGTAAAGCACAGTCAGGCCTGGAATTTTATAGTTTAATAGGGGATTGAAAATGCTGGAAAAGACAGTGTTTCAATAGTACAATTTTGCCAACAACTTTCACTCAGTGCTCACACTCACATTTGTTTGTGGTGAGGAAGGAAAATGACAAAAGGAAACTCCCATCTAGTTGTACAGTGAGGTCACAGTATTCAAATTTGTGTCATGCTCCCAAAAGAGATACCAGAATATTATTACAGTCCTGTGAAAAGAACACAATGAACTACAATATTTATCGTAAAACACTTCAATTGGTTCTGGTTCTGAGGTGCAGTTATGGTGGAGAGCAATCTGAAATGTCAGTTTACGCTAACACTTGCTATAGTTTGAATGAACCTTTATCAGGGGAGGTTTAGGCTTGATCTTAGGAAAAAGTTCTTCACTGAAAGGGTGATTGGCCATTGGAATGCACTACACAGGGAGGTGGTGGAGTCGCCGACCCTGGAGGTGTTTAAGGGGAGACTGGATGAGACACTGAGTGCCATAGTTTAGATGATGGGTTGGTGTTGGGTTATAGGTTGGACTCGATGATCTCAGAGGTCTTTCCAACCTTGTGATACTGTGATACTGTGATATTTGAAATAAAGACTACGTTCTTGCCTTATACCATGTATGCGTTGACTTATCAAACTAAGTTGGGGTTACATATTTTCAAGACATAAAATATCTTTCTATGGATTTTTTTTCTTGAAAACTCAAGATATAGTTTATTTATGCTGACCTTTTTGGGGTGTTTCTCTTGTACCTCTAGCAAGTTAGAAGCCAAACAGGAAAGGGCATTTTTTTTACATCCTCTATTGTGGTCAATTTGAAATAGTAGTCTAACAGACCCTCTTTACAGAGGCATAAGTAAAGATTTAGTCACAAATATGAATATAAATTTTTTCACAATTATGAAAAGTGATATAACAGTCAGTTTTGATGCAATTAATACGGTAGAGTATTTTAGGATGTTTAGATGTTATATTCTATATTGGATAGTCACTTTTCTAAATGAAAAATGCTAGTAAAGCTTCCATCAGCTGACTGTGTACTCTGAGATACTGTGTTTCCAATGACATCTGTTGTTGACAATATGCCATAAACAAATCATACTCATGAGCACTCACAGACATTCACATACTCTTCCCGCTGCTTCTAGTCCACAAGATATTTGCTAAATTCAGAGAAGTATGGATTTAAGATCTGGATTTCTAATTTTCTGTTCTGCATCTGCATTAAGATACACTTCGGAAAAAACCCCAACCATTTCCATTGCTTTTTTGTGGTTGCAGTGGGGAATTTATTTTACCATAATGGAAGAAGCTTTGTATGGAAAATAAGTCTTATATTACCACGTGCTTCAAGCCATAAGAAGTGCTTGAGAAGTGTTTTGTTAACGTGGCACAATGACAGAAACTCAGGCTTTCAAAATAAGGTACAAAAGTAAACAAACTGTGTAAGATGTATAGCCTAAATGTAATAGACCTATTTCCTTTCTTATGATCAGCTTTTTTGCCACTAAATATACAGATATAACTCCAAAATTCCTTTTAATACTACTTTGAGGCTATTGAATGTCTTGCTGTATAGTTCCAAAGTTAAATCTCAAAGTACTGTGCTAATAATACACCTCAAAATCCATATCTTCTCATTGGATTGAACTGTTTCCTGCAAATAAATTATTTCCCTTAAGAAAGACTGCAGCCTCTAAAGCAAGGCGTGCTTTTATAGGATGCATACAGGATGAGGGAATCTCAAATATTTAGTGTTAGAAATAGGACCTCATTACATACAGCCAGAGCCTGGGCTGTCTTATGCCTTAGAAAAAGGATTCCGAAATTTTCTCAGATTTTTAGCAACAATGTTCAAACTTGTAAAAGAAGATTCAGACATCTGGACACCTTAATCATGAAATGTGAGTTATCTGTAGAAGATGAGCCTGAAGTAATAGGAGCACTTATTGTAGAAAATGTTGTTATATTTCATTTTTTGAAATCTCCTGATGTCTGGTTGATGGGGATGGGTTAGAGAGCCTGTATAGGAAGAGCACACAAGGAAAGTGATGTGTTTGCTAAGCTGATCAATAGCATGATTAACTTGGCCAACTGAAAGACTGATCAATCTTATTATTGATCAGCTTAGCAAACATATTAATGTGACTGTATAGTTTGGCTACACTGTGTCTATCAGTGTTTCATCAGGATATACATGCATCCAGTTATTCAAACAAACTTACGTACTGTTTGTCCACAACCAAAGGAGAGATAAATTGATCAGTCTCTTGCAAAGAAGGCAGAAAAAATGGCATTAGATTTAAATGTTAAAAAAGTAGATTATTTAAATACAGAAAGAAAAATAAATCTTTCCTTATCACTTATTTTTAATAGAATCTCTATGACAGATAGCTATGCTTCTTAAAGCAGTCCAGTTCCTATTTTTACTTTTTTTGGAAAATATGTCTTAGTTCAACAAAGACGTACACACCTGTAATGCTCCCTGAACTCTGAAATTTGTCAGATATTTTTTTTCTCCAATGGTTATGTGGCCTTAAAAAACGTAGTTTAAAAACTGATGTAGCTTATGGTTACAAAAAAATGAACAGGGATTGTATAAGTGAGTTGCTGTTATTCAACTGGATTCAGATCTAATCAATCAGCTCCTGTTCAAGGTTAGATGTCTGTGAAGATTCATTTTTAAAAGCACCCTGAGTATTTGTTTGCTGCTAAGAAAGGACTATAAGAGCTTTGTATTTCAGAGACTAAATTTTAAATATATTGTGGAAAGGATTTATAGTTTTTGACATGCTATCTACCCTGCTGTTTATCAGTCTTTTCCTGTTTTCCATCTCTATCTTTGTCTTTCAGTTTGTCTGTCTTTCTATATAAATTCATTCTTCATGCAACAGCTCTGTATTCAGTAAAATTTAAGAGAGTGAAATTTTCTTTCAAAGTCTTATTTACAGAGAACTTGAAGTAACTCAGAAAGACCCTGCATTTTCATAACCATCTGTTCTTTGCTTCTTTTCACACTCTTTCTCTGAACATCTGAGGGCAGGGTAGTTTCCCTAGTTTTAACATGCTGATTATAAAGATTATTAGCAACGCTTACTCACCCAGTGCCTGAAAATCTGGAGTAACTTCCCTGATACTAATCAGAGAAAATATTTTCCTATGTAAATCCCAGAGTGAAGGCATGAAGTCAACCATGAAGTATGAGTGAGTACCTATAATGCCATAAGGACTCATAATCAAAGTGCAGCCAAAAATGAAAAAGCATATATTCATTCTAATAGTGGACACAGCACTCTGGTATATCACCTGCGAGTCAGTATTTCTGGATAAATGTATATTAACAATAGGCTGAAGTCTAGCATGACTCTTTCCTCAGGTTTTTTCTGTAGGATTGTATGAGGTATCCTAATCACTTTTGCAAAGGACAGGAAGAGGTAAAAGCATAAATGTCTTCTGAGGTATGCCTTCTCTTGATCCTACAAGATTGTGCCATAGTGCATGAAATCTGTTTATTGTCTTCAAAGGAGTCATTTCCTGGTTTTGCTACCTGAGTCTTGCCTTTAACTTCTACATCAGAGAGTATATCCATTATATCTTTTAAGGTTTCTATTATGGATTTATGCTGACTCTCTTTACATGTTTGAAATACTTTTTCTGATAATTATGTGTATTGGTCTGTATCGTAGAATTTCAATACCTTATTTGGGAGATGTGGAAATATATTTTAAATCCTTTCTTTCCAGTTTCCCTGTCTCTCATATGTGTTATTTACATTTACATTTGTCTTGAACAGCCCATTCACATTTCCATTATTTCTTTCCAGCTGGTACTTTATTTCAACTTCTTCAAAGTCAGAGTGTGGCAGACTTGCCATCCATCATTGTCTAAGAGCTCTTAATTTGGCCACAGAGAGTGTGAAAGCAGGTTAGAATGCTATGCTAAGTCACAAATATAGGATCAGACAAGCCTTTGCAAAGACTCTCAGTAATTATTAGAGCTCTTTGAAACCTGTTGGCTTAAGTTTGAATGAGTTTGGGTGAAAATTACTGGTGCTCAGTTTGTACATTTTCAAGACCTCTAGCTTTCACAATGCATTCTGAATTAATGAGAAACCAAAAATTCAGGTGAGATGCTTTGAATGCCTGAAAGTTTCCGTATTGTTGCACAATACTCGCTTGTATATCTCAGTCTCGGAATAGACAAAAGCCATTGACAGAAGCATCAACACAAATTAAGAAAATTCTACGATTCTCAAAACTTGAAAGGGCAAAATAGGGAAGTCACCTGGACACGAAGGACTACATTTCCTAAATAGGATCACAGGAAGGTTTGTACCCATTCTGTACCAAGGTAGTAGTGGAGGTTCAGCCACGCAGCAATGCTGCGTTGAAGACTTTATCAAAGAATATTGTGAAAGGCTATCCACTTCTCTAATAGCAGAAGTTCCTCGAGCAGACTTGCAAATACCTACTGTAAGACTTACTGTGATCCTTTCTGCCAGAAAGTGAAAGATAGAGATTTTTGACCATGAAAAGCATAGGTTAAGGAAATCCAATTCAGATTTGAATGCTTAAAGTCTGCTGTAATTGAAACCTCTCCTATCGCTCCCCCAGATGATGACCCTTTGCTTATGCTAATTGCTGCAAAAGCCTATGGTGCTGCAAAGCCAGAGGTAGTTTTCCAGATGGGTGAGAGTAATGCTAACTTAGTGGACATTTCCCTGCTTTTTTTTTTCTTTCTGGTGTAGCCTTTACCCTGTTAATTTTAACCTTGAAGAAAATGTAACATTTTTGTCATGTTCATTGACCATTTAAAATATACCAGTACTACATGAAATACACTACTGGATAAACATTGACTTCTTAATTCCAAGCACTAATACAGTGACACTTTTTCCCATTATGTGACAGACATGAAGTTCAGTCCTTGAAAATTTTCAGCAGGCATGTTTGCATGGATGAGTAAAAACAGAGCCAGTCTCAATCTGCCTGTTTTCAGCTTGGCCAGACAAAAGTCAAATCTGGTCCAGAATAGACACACCAGCACTGAGTAGTCTAAGCCATATGCCTCATCTTTCAGCAGAGTAAATTAGCTCAGACCTAGTGACTCATGAAAGCATCTGTAGGTCATACTAAATTTCTTTTTGCTTCCTATTGAAGAATATTGGTTTCCATGAGCTAGAACTCTTTCTTTTTGGTGCTGTTATTGCAGTTTGTAGCACTTTTATTTCCTAAAACAGAAACAGGCTTGTTGCTCATTCTCTATTTTTAGTATCCAGACTGTAATTTGTTAAAGCTCTATCCATCCTTGTAGTAGTGATAAAACTCTGTATGACCATAAAACAAATCCAATCAACTGTTTTCAGCTATATTAACTGTTGTTTCTCATAGTTGCTACTCCAATCTCCTGCCACAGGAAGTATTTCTGGTTTTATGTTCTACACATACTTTTACTTTTAGATACAGGACTGGGCTTTATAATGGCTACTCATTCATCAGCTTCATGGACATAATTCCACATCACACACTTGTTTCTGACTCAAGCGACTATGACTTCACCCCATATGAAGTGGTCCTAACACTGTATTTCTCCTCTAGTATCATTCCTATTGTGGCCTCAATATCGCTTTGTTTCAAGTAGACATATGACATACCAGCATTAGAAATTCTCATTAGGTATTGACACATTGTGACATAGTCTGAACCGATCAAATACAGTGAACCCGAAAAATCGCAACTGGATTTCCCCTTGCTTTTCTGTAACATTTGTGTCTATCCAATTTTTGTTAACCTGTTTTCATGTTACAAGTTAATGTATATTCATAGCTGGAAATAACTTTCTGAGGTCCATTCGTGAAAGGACAAGGATTTAACTCATACACAAATGTTGCACTGGTTAACTCTTGAGTTTGCTTCAGTAATCCCAGCATACAGAGGTTCAAAAAGGCTGGCACAATGATATTTACAAAAGTTTATAACAAGCTTGCACTTGGTACAACTAATTCAGTATGTACCAGGCCAAAGCAAATTGTTAGCATGTGATACTACCCTGAAATTCAGTATTCACATCATGACAATTTGAACCCATGTTATTTTTATCCCACTCAAAAATCAACATGCACAAAATGTATGCAATGTCATTTTCTGTCACTAAAGGATATTACTCTGCCTGATTTTGATCACTCATTAATATAAAAAACTATTGGTGTGAGGTTTTTTCATACTTCACTTTATTCTGATTCAAGTGTATTGATTTTTCTTTAAACAATCACTTACATTATACTACATCGAAATATATGGCTATAGACCCAACCAAACCTTCCTCTCTGTAATTTTTTTTCTTCCATTTTATATAGCAAAAGAAATTAAATTAAAAAGACAGAAATAAAATTCATTGTAATTGCCTCACATTTTTCTCACACTCTTTACCACCTTAAAATGTTGCCTGATACTGTACATTCACACAGTCCCCAAGTAAACATTTACAGTCTAAAATGATGAAGAAAAAGAGAAAATTGTTTTCACTTTGCTCACGAAAAAGACATGGATAGAAAACCACCCACTAAACTAAAATGTTCTTCAGAATGTCTGTGGCAGTGCCAGAAATCGACGCCAAATTTTCTAAATATCTATTTTATTCTTATACAGAAAATTATCCAGAAAAAAAGAGGTCCATTTTCATATTATAACTGCCTAGTATATATTCTGGCAAACCTAAATCTGTCAGGTAAAATAATTTTTTTGGCACGTGTCTGTTTTAATTTGATTTTATGGGTAAAAAAAATCCAATTGATATGTATGGATAGCCAAGACCTTTAGAGAAACTCTATGGAACACGTCCATCTAATGCGATCTAATCATTCAAGTTTCAT
The DNA here is from genome assembly GCA_033558185.1 of Dromococcyx pavoninus. NCBI lineage: Eukaryota > Metazoa > Chordata > Aves > Cuculiformes > Neomorphidae > Dromococcyx > Dromococcyx pavoninus. Next base: position 2,480,370 of record JAUMJL010000060.1, on the reverse strand, counting down.
CCTCTAAAATTTGAGATCAACAGATCATCCCATTAGGAAAAAAAATTCTGGAACAAATATAAATAAGACTCTTTTTTGCAAAGTGGTGGATTTTGTACAAGGAAAATGTCAGGTATCAGCCACTGAGTATAAGATGGTCAGACAGAACAAAGTAAAATACATGGTTCATATGTTCAGCTGTACTTGTTCTTAACTGGATGCAGAAATCTATAAAATGTCATCTGGCAAATAATTTTGTGGTAGTTAAATTGTCATACTTGCATGACTATGGCCATTTCTACCACCTATGGTAAAAAATTCTGCAATAGGATGCCTGTCTGGAGTGAATCATGGATAGTAGGTAAGCATGCTATTTAAGAAACTTTCTTGTTTACTTTCAGAGTTTTGGATGATGAAATAAATGATAAGAAGTTCCATTTTCCATGATGTTTAGAAACAATTCATAAGCATCCTTTTCTCATGTAACTGAATTCTGAAATAACACAATGATTTTAAACACGACTATCAGAATGTGTTAAAATGCAGTTTAAGTTATGTGATTTATTGTTCTGTTCTTTCTGTTACTTTCTTGCACTTTATCTGCAGTTCACAGAACTTTTTGAATGTCTTAACTCAGGTCAACTGACTGAAAATGCCATATTTTGAATCCTAAAGACAAAACCTGGGAGTTTCAGTGCTGAGAATACAAGCAGAACCAAGCCTGTACATCATCTCAACCTTGCAATGCATTTTCATCATGCACATAACGTCTCTGTGTCTATAGGCAGCCTTCTTGGAATGATGCAATCTCGCCTTAGATCTGAGACCTTCCTCATGAAGAAAAATGATCCCAACCAGTCACTTACACTGAGCCTGTTACATTTACTGTCTCCGTATGGCAGTATAAAGCTTCTATTTTCTGAGCACATATGGATTAGCTCCTAGGTATATACTTGTCAGATGGGCTTACTTTCTTTAAACACAGCCTGTACTATCAGCAGCTTGTATCCTGACTAAGTTTCTCTTGATCACTGTAGTTTTGCTCTCTTTCTGCCCCTATATCTGTGTTGCCAACAAGTTATTGACGTCAATGACTAAATGGTTTTATAATGCTATGAGCACATTAAGCCACACGTAAACACTGTAAAAGTAGTGAACGCAGCATATAATTTGACAAGTATTTATATATTTGCACATGTGTTTCTGGGTGTGTGCATCTATATACATATAAATATTAATACAAATATATGCAAGTGTATGTTTAGATGCATACACACAATCACATACAGGTGCAAGTTAACAGAAAAGACAGCTCAAGGATATATTATTTTAACTCAAAATTACTGATTTCCCTTCTAGAAGGCAAAGGCATGTTTACATTGACCACAAAGGGCCATGACCTAAAGTCATCATCTGGCTTTCAATAATAGCATAAGTTGTTTCAAGCTTGAGAGGGCAGGTAAACACAGTAGTGAGGATCTACATTCAGAGTCATGCACATGCTAGCTCTACAACCACTGGTTACCAGAAGATTATTAGTCACAATAAGGAGAACTAATGGGAATACGGAGAGGAGATTCTTGTGTCTCAGTGAGTGCAATCACAACAGACCTGTCAGAAGATCCGTAGTATAAGAACGAGCGCAGAGTTGTTTTGAGCAAATAGTTCATATCACTGTTTTACACTGATCATGAAAGTCACTGCACATAACAGAGAATGGAGTGTTTAAGCAGTGGGATTTGCTTAAAATTCAGCATGCATATTCCTAACAATCCAGTACATGTCTTTAAAATTTCAATGCACATCTGTGGGTGAATGCATGTTTTTTAAAGTTCTGCTTCACATTGTCCTAAGGTTCTCCACAAATGGTATTAATGTTAATGAGATCTCTATAGTCCTACAAAAGAGGTCATTGAGTATTACGCTTCATGCAGCCATATCATTGGGTTTCAGGTTGTGCAGTGGTAAGCCCTAAGAGATTGCCATTGTAGAAAGAGAATTGACTGAAACACAAAAGAACTGGAATTTGGATGAAATCAAATTTCAAGCAGTTCAGATGATTATCTGACACTCTCACAAGTTAATTTTCTGGGAAAATATTTTTATCTTTCCTTCTTTTGAGATGATTCAGTCTTCCAGATCTCTGCGAAACTGCTGTAGTCCAGGGCATCTCTCATTTCTCCGTATCATGGAGCTCATTTCACTGTGTACTAGTAATGAAAGACAGCTCAAGACAGCTCTACTTTCCTGAAAATGGAATTTCAAGAAAAATGAGGAACCTTCACAGATGTTTCTAAAATCAGTGCTTGGATAGAAGCAAAAAATAGGGGCCATTTCCCTGATGTGGACAATCTCAGCTGTGTACAAAAGTACTGAAAACAGTTCTCGGTAACCTCATATTAATATAACTGGGGGGGGGGGGGGGGCGGTGGCAAAAGGAAAAAAAAAGCTTTATTCTCTTTTTTAATATTTTAATAGTCAACCTGAAATGTGCACTACCTAAGAGCGGAATGGACTAAAACATATATCAGTAAAGGCATTCACTGGGAATTATTGCAGCTTTAGACAAGATGTATTATGGGAGAAGGCAATGGGAAATATGAAAATGAGTCAAGGCTTCCTTTACAAGCATACCAGTTAGAATGGTGAAAGAAATCTCAGATGGAAAAAATCGTCTAAATTCAAATTCTAAATTAAAACTGGGGGTGTGAAAGGAAAATTGACCATGGTTTGTCTAGCAGCAACAGTTAATAATGTCCTGTGTTCTCCTTAAGCTTCCAGGAACACCTGCTGGCACAAGTTTCTGCATTTCAGAAATGTCTATTCATTAGTTTAGCAGACCTAAATAAAGAGTTCACCTAACCGCCAAGTTCCCAAGTTGCTCTGTTTTATTTGGCTTGTATTAAAATATGACCTTTCAGGGCCTGACCTCACTTTTAGAGAGTAACTCATTTTTTCTTACCTTTCTTTTCTTTCATTTTGAATTCTTCCTTTTCTTTTTCTACTCTCAGTCTTTTGTACGCAAACTATATACCACCTTTTGTAGCTGCCATTAACAGTGCAATACGTTCAGAGATTTATTGTGATGGTATGAAGTGCAATTTCTAAAATTGTTTTTCTTTTGAGCATATGTAAACCACTTTTATTTCCTGCTTGTTATTTTCCCAAAGTCCTTCCTGCTCCCATAGCCTGTCCAACAATTGGTACCTTTTGGCAGCATGGAAAAAAAGAAAAACTGTGCTAATATCTGAGCAGCTGAAGCCCCCACATGAATAAAGCACTTAAAACGAAGACTGTATAATTAAGTGAAGACTTGCACTCAAGCCTCCCCTTGCAGCAAAGCAGTTATTAAGAGGAGGGAAACCCACTATCATTACCCAGCAAAGAGTACGATGACTGGCTGCTCAGTGTCAGGCCTCCGGTGGCCAGCTTTGTCACCAGCACGGAAAGGAGAGTTCACTTTCTGTCAAAACTGGCTTTGCCAAATGTTATCATTTTAAATGCCGTGAAAGAGAGGGAGCTGGGCCTAGGGGTATACACAGCCCCATATGCTGGTGACAGTGATACAAGTGTAATTCTAGACTATTAGAGTGACACATAAGATCATTTCTGCCCCAGAACATGAGACAGCTGAGGGGATTATGCAGGACAGGCTGTCACGCAATGAAATTTTCAGAAATCTGTTAACCCCAGCTCAGACCCAGTGAATATTTTATTGCTTAACACTGAGAAAAAGTATATTTATTAACTATAGAAAGATATAGCCGAGAGGCTGGGCAGATGAAAGGTTACAGGAAAACGAATTCACTTGCTATCCTACTGCAAAAAGAAGCAGCATGAACATGGAGCTAAGGAGAAGGAAAAATACCCTCACAGATATATATTTGCACCGAAGATAGAAATCAAAGATAAAAGGTACATCAGTGGAATTAAAAAGAATTCCAGATGCTCCCACAGTATACAATGGTCACTACAGCACATGGAGAGTATCATATGAGAACTGATGTTCAAAATTTCTAGAAGCCAATTAGGCTCAGGGACACCTAGGCAAGATAGCAGTCCAAATGAAATGTGCATAAATTGGGAGTTTAAAGCATATTTCTTTCTGTTAGCTGAAATATATTCTTCCAGGAAAAAAAAAATGCTTTTTTTCCCAGAAATCTAGTAATATACTGAAATAACAGCATTTTCCATCTTGCAAGAAGTGCATATTACCCAAACCCTGATTAAAATTCATAGAAAGCAAAATAAAGAATACACAAGGACCCTGACTATCAGGTTATTATTCAACCACTATATAATGTTTGCATTATCCCCTCTGCTGGTTATACAAAAATATAAACATACATGTGCACCGTCAAATCTACTCTTTAAATCTCTTTGTTTCACTTGGTATGGAAGTACTTTTCACTGAAACTGGAGTTCTATTCAAAACCTAAGGTTTCCATTCAACATTTAGATGTTCCTTGCTAGAAGGTAAGTAGCAAAAGCAATTGTTAAGAAACTTTTTTTCTCATTAAGGAAGTAAAATATATAGTAAGCAATGATTATGAAGAATTATTAGTATGTCAGCTGGCTCCGCATGAATCAAAAAGTAAGGCTAGGCTTTGATATAAGATTTCAGGAAAGATTTAAGAAAAGCCATTGCTACATGTATTATTAATATTTATATTAAAAACATTCCAAAGTTAGTCTACACAGTTTAATGTAAGTGTCTATGATTACAGGAGACAGCATTCACCCAACAATGTCACAAAGGTCAGTGGAAAAAAAAATAAAGTGATATGCTTTTTGAAAGCTCCCAGCATCTGAATACTGTGTCCAGGGTGTAAGAGGAGCCCATGGGGGTGCTCTTGGAGAACAAAAGCAACCCTTCTGCTAATTGACTGAAAAATTAGCCAGGTCCCCCTGTGGGAAGCACACAAGACAGCAGCAGATGGAGACAGCTCGGACACCGTGGAAAAAAAAGCTCCTCAAAACCTGCTGTGAATCTGCCTGCAATTACAGGTCAAAACACTTTTCTTGTTTAACAGAACACAAGCAAGACAAACAGAGGACGTGAAAGCTGGAAAGGTCATAAACTGACTGTATATCTATTATTTTAGATGAAAAACAACTGACATTCCCTAAAGTGTTCTAAGTTATGTGTTATTTAATGAGGAAAGGTGAATAGCTCCTTGTCAGTGGTGCTGTGAAAGGCTGTGTTGTGAGTAATCTAGAATAATTAGTTTATTGTCTGATTTACACTCTCTCTTGTTGTTTTCTATTTTTATAGCAAAACTTTTGCCATCCCCAGAATTATGGTTAGTGTACTGGTGATTTTGCATAAATAGGTGGAGAGATGATTGAAAGACAGACCACCAAGTCCATATTAAAAACGATCTTTTGTCAGTTTGTGAGAAACAGATGTATAAATGTTTACTTTTGATGCCTGAGCCCTTTATGATTGTCGTTTCAATCCTACTTTTATCACGGTTTCCTTTAATTCTAAAATTCTCTAATTATCATTTCTATGGTTCAATTCTAGAAAAAAAATCACAAATATAAAAATGAAGAGTCTATCACTCTCACAAAACTGATAAAATTATTATTTTGGTCAAAACTTTCATTTTTACTAGAAATACAAAGAATGTTTTCTGAAGTAATTGAAATGTGTTATATTTATTTATATAATTTCATTTGAAGATATTTTTTTGATGCTTCCTGAAGATTAAGACCTCTACCTGTTTCTTTTTTATAAAGAGTATCATCATTATGCTCCGAAAAGTCAAAATTATGGATATGAGAGGACTGTAGAAGATTAACCATTCACAAAATCTAAACAGGAAAACATTCATAGTCAATCATTATGAATAATCAACGCAAAATAAATACAATAATGAAGATGATAATGAATAAGGCAATGTAAACATCAGACTTAAAGTGCATAAGGGAAATACTTCATTTCACGTTATTTTCCTTCAGTTCCGTTATATGATGCAGTTATCCAAACTAGTTTCATTATCAAGTTTTATTTTTTTGAATATCATCATGTTCCATGATAGACTTGGGATAATACCTAGGCCTTGTTAAAATCAATTCATATAGTCTGTATAAGTGAATTCTCATGTCTCTGGAGAGCTCCATTCCAAGCATTATTGCTTCATCCGTGTATAAGCCTTCACTCCATTAGATCAGACTCTAGGATCAAAGCCTGAGGACCTGATCCTGTAGCAGCACAATGGTGGCTCCACTTTATTTGGAAGTCATTCCTACCGATTACTCGTATAGATAAACAGAGGATACACAAAAATATAAAGGTAGAACTTCACAGGTCTTAGGAAAGTAGCTTTTATCTGCAAGTAGTTTCCCTTCCTGGTTTTACAGACAGGTTAACTCTCTAGAACATTATAACATGTATTGCTTTCTCTACAAAAAGTACATAATAACAGCTATTTTCCATTTCCCGGGCTTTTTGGATCACCTCTTCAAAAGTGCAGTAAAGTTATTTACAATTTTTGCTTGAGCTTATCATTTTCTGTTACTGAAACCGATGGTTTCACTCCAGGGAACCCAAGCATGTAGCACAGACATTAGCAAGCATGGAGCAGTGGAATCATTCTGACCGAAACAGATATTGCTTGGAATCACAGCCATTCATTTGCTTTTACCATAATGTTTTCTTTTTTCTGTTTTCAGCATATCTCATGTGCAGGTGTGGGGTTTTGTACTCATTAGGTAGCATTCTTTTTAACCAATTGCCTTCAGATTCTGAAAAGTGTAAAAGTACATGACGTCTGGTCTATGTTTTGTACTTAGATGTACTGTAGGTGCTGAATAGAATTTTTTTCCCACAAATTTTGAAAAGATAACAATACTTATGAGAACACTACACCGAAAATGGTAGGAAATTATGTTGTTTTATACAGGAGGAAAGTAAGAACAGTTTGTAAGATAGAAGGTTGTCCTACTATGAGAGGTATCTCCAGTCCTCACTTCCTGTAATGCAAAGATCTTTTGCTTTATACTCTGCCAAAAACTTCACAGGTATTTTTCTAAACATCTGTAGGGTAAAAATGGTTTACTTACATCATTCCATACAGTCTGTCTCTATGAGATGAGACACACTGCAACTTTCTTATTTTTAGTCCTTTTTGGGCACTGGGAACTATAGCATATCCTGGAAAGAAACATGAACCCGTATCACTAGATCCCATTTAGAAGAAAAGATTTTTACTGTTGAAAGTGGCTCAATGTACTCTTGTTCCTACTGCATACCAAACCAAAGTGGCTTTTAAACTCTTAAGATTAAAGCATTAATTTAGGACTGACTCTGTGTCTATTTCCCAGCTCTGATTCAGACTTCTAGTGGCAAATACCTTAATTGTTTATTGAAGTTGTTCTCCATGTGTAAAAAGGGGAATAGACATACTGCTGGTTACGAGGTTTACAAGAATACAAATAAGCAGCACTTTGTGTGCCATGTTGAATTGCTATATCTATTATAATCAACAGAAGAAAATGCTGCAAGTAGTTCTTGGTCCTTTTACCCATGAAATTTATAACATAATGTTCAATACAAGCATCTGTATCTTTGTCTTTAATGTAGTCATGACTCACAAAGTGACACTGAGTACTGTGCAGGTGTTGAGTAAGACTGTATCTTAGCCGTTGACCGATAGTTGTCCAATGGCACTGGATATAATTGCAAATGTAGAGTTACAAAACTCTGAGTCAGATGATAGTCATGGAAATCTCAGATTATAAATCCACAGTACTTCAAATTTTGGGTTCTGTTGTTTGTTGGTTTGTGTTTTGGTTTGGTTTTGATTTTTTTTTTCCCCAGAAAGCCAACTCTACACATATAATAAGATAATATTCACCTATGCATAAGGATTAAGCAGAGATTTTACTTGTGTCTTGGTTTAGCACTTCACCCTGGCCAAGTCAGTGACTAAACTGGGCAGCTTCTAGAGAAAAGGAAAATGAGAGAGAGACTTGCAGGTTGGAAATTGGAACTGCTTTAGTGAAACAATAATAATAAAAAGGAAAATAATAGTATTAATAAGAATATACAGCTTATACAGGTACACAAAACTAATTAAAACCTCGTGGTTAAGATGACCTTACGTTACCACTGAAGCTGCAGGGCAGGTGTGGGGAAAGTCCTGGACTGGATTCTGTGGCATGCAGGAGCTGGACTCAGAAACTGAATGCAGGAACTGAATTCAGGACCACGCAGATGAGTTCAGGAGCAGACAAAAGAAGTCCTCCCCGAAAGCTGACTATTAAAGAAGAGGGACTGACTGTCATGTTCCCTAAGCTTTTATACTGAGTGTATGGCACGAAACACTTCGTTGTTCAGGTTTGAGTCACCAGTCCTGTCTGCTTCTCCTTGCAGGTGCAGCCACCTTCATCACCAACTCTATGACAGCCTTGATTTACATAGGAATAGATGTAAGAAATGGACTACATACCATAGCCCCATTACCTTGGTGATAGCTATGAGGCTTATCACTTCTTCAGGCATATTACTTCTAGAAGCAGACATTCTCTGAAAAACTGTGTTGGTAAGCTTCAGGAGCTGAAGTTTTAAAAGAGGCTTAGCCGAAAAGTCAGAGAATATGTTCTTCTTTAATCCAAAACAGAGCAATGTCTGGTGTTGATAGGTAGCAAGACTAATACAGAAGTTTTCCTGATTTCTGGTGCTACTACATTGCATGGTGTTTTCCTATTATGGGTCTAATCTAAACTGGTGATAATCTAGTTTATACACCAAAATCGAACTTCTTTTCTTTGCATTAAGTGTATCACAGTGTGGTAATTCAGGGACACCAAGCCTTTCAGTGGGATTGTTGATAAATACCAATAAATTGCTCTTAGACTGCAAAAGACAAAAGAGGAGCAATTGTTGAATCCACAACAAAAGTAAACCCTCAACCTGCAGGTAAAATTTCTGAATACAGTGCCATGGGTCTTCAAATAAGAGCTCTGGGGGAAAGAAAATGAATGAAAAAGAAAAAAAAAAGACAAGAAAAAATTATTTCTGCTCTTCTTATGTGAATGGGATGTGGCATTCCTAATTATAGAGCAAGTGAGGAGGTAGTGAAATGAATATGGAATTACTCTTCAATGTGCTAACTACAGGCTTTTCTTTCTAAGCAAGAACATTTTCCTTCAGTTTTTCCATCTATAAAGGATGTGTACTGGCTAAGTGGAATCAGTGAATCAAGTTGTAAATGAGAAAAATCATAAAAGAGAAGTAATGATCAGTGTACAAAAAGCCAAGCAAACCAAAAAGAATTAGTGCAGTGCAACGCCTGCACTGCCATGGAGGGCAGTCACTGCTGGGTTATACAGCCATTGCTGCATTATGTCACAAAAAAACAGCAGTACATGATAGTGAAATCATCAGTACACCATCTGATGCTGTTGCTTTGATCCTATTTTCATGCTATTCTGCACAACTACAGCTGTCCAGGATTTACCATCCAAGCTTCATGATATAAGCAGTAGTTTGCCATGTTCTCAGTGCAATCACTCTACTCTTATACAGCGAATATAGCTTGTGTTCTCGCGTTATGCCATGCCATTCAATCAACGATCTGCTACCAGTTAGGGTACACTGTGCTTCACAGTTGCTTTTCCAGACCCCGCTTTGTTACATGGTCTGTAATGCAAAGTTTGTGGCACTTTGCTGTGGAAGATATTTGGACTGTTGCATTGTGTCATTCCACCCCTTTGTTATGAAGCCTGTGCTTGCTGGACTGTAAAGGTAACAGGACACAATGGTTATATACTCACTGTACATTAGATGCACACACATGCAATGTTAAACATCATTGAAAAACAAGGATGTGAAATGGTATGAATGAAATAATACATTTTCTTTTGTCCGGAAGACATGTCTTAGCCCACTAATAAGTAGCACTAAGCATTGAGAAAAATGTTTTGAAAGCTATATTGGTCTAGACAATCATTGAACTTTAACGTCCCTTTGTTTTTCCAGACTCAAACAAAATTGTTTAAGAACACTTACAAAGCAAATTCTGAAAACTGGCATTCTGAGATTCATTATGACTACAAAATATTTTACAAATATTGCTTTTTAGGATTCTGACTTGAAGTACTATCTCTTTTTCAGAACTTTTTATTCTGATACTTTCATTCTCTTAAAATATAAGAACTTTTATGTCTTCTCTAAATCCCTCTGATACATTCATTTAGTCTTACCTCTTTCCAGTCCTACTTGTTCCCAATCATACCTCTTTCCGGCCTTACCAAGCACAGAGAAAAGTCAATTAGGATCTTCTGCGTAGGACTAATGGTTGATACCGGTGCAGGCAGCAAGAATGAAATCATGCTGAGGATGGTGTTTATGATGCAGTTTCAACTTTTGCTCAGGAAATTTGTCTCCTATGTGTTTACTGAGTGCTTTTAGGCTTGCAGTTGAAATACAAGTGTTCAATCTTAATAAAAAATCAAACAAACGTACCATCAAAACAGCAAGAAGCTTATGCATTAACATTCTCAAGGCTTTCAAGGACTATTCTTTGAGATGAGAGACATGTCAGAGGCAGAAAATTCCTGTTCAGTTGTGGGGATCTATACAGTCTATGTGAATCAGGAGAGACGACACTGCTATGCAGCCTTCTGGGAAGTGTGTCAGTGTCCCCTCTTCTTACCATTCTTCTTCCCCAACAGTTTCTTGGCTTCATGATCCTGTCACCAGGTTCTGAATGTGGCATTACAGCCTTCAGTACATAAGCAGCTTGCTATAAGAGCATCACCCAACATGGACAGATTAGAAGACGTAGTCTGATTTAGTGCCACAGCAAAACCCTAGTGTTAATTATTCACTCTCCACTAATGAGGTGAATGTCTCTTAAGGCTTGTGTGAAATAGAAATTAAATCCATAGCACCTCTTGTTTGATAAACTTTCTGAAAATGTCCTCAAACTTTCTGGACTCCACATATTAAAATGGTCTCCTTGGGAATAAATAAAATGTATATTAACTTCTTCTTTTATGAAAGACGCTTTTCCAGGCTGCCTCTCTTCTCTGATTCTTAAAAAACAAAACAAAACAAAACACAAAAACCCCAAACAAACAACAACAAAAAAACAATAACAATAACTGACATGTAAAGACAAAATATTTGCAATTAGATTTATTTATAATATCAAGATATAAACATTTCTCCAGGGAAACTGCTCTTTGACTGTGGATTCTTACTATAGGTCTGTAAGGGCACCACAGCAAAGTCTTTTTAGGAGACTTGTTTTCATCAGTATTAACACAAGTTCAGTGTTTAAATGCTTATATGCTTATCATAATAATAATATTGTGTTGAGAGCTATTAGGGATTTGAATTCTAGCAGTGTCTAAAGGCCAAGGTTCACATCCTATTTCAGATACACACACACACTTATATGCTTCTGAAAAATTACAGCCATACCACTAGACTCCACAATGAAGCTTAGTAATATATTTTGGGCCAGAATACTGTAGGAGCCAGTTATTGGGTCCCAACAAAACTGGCAATCCAGAGTATTTTTGTTATAGGAGATTCCATGAATTAGAGAACAAGTCCTTTATTCAAAACTAACATGAAAGCCAAAGGGGGGTGTTGTGGCAAACAAAACCAAAAACCGAATGACAGAAAACCTCTAACTATGAAAACATTACTGAACCCAAAATTTAAAAATTCAGTGCAATGACATCATAACTCAAAACTCTTCTCAAATTTAGGCAACCATTTTCGAAGATTTTAAGTCAAAATATTTGGATACGGTCAGTTGTGTTGTAGATTTTAGTAGGACACACCTTATTAAACAAGTCTTAGTAACTGCTAGCACAAATACATGAGAAATAATATGTGTGTATATACACATATGCTTGTCAGCATTTTCGTCTCTAGTCCTACCAAAATCAGGTATTTAGAGGTCTGTCTATCACTAGTCCACAAAATAATGGAAATATATAGCTAAGACTGCCATCCTTATCTCTCTACATTGCACTTATTGTAGCATATGTGGCATGTAACATCAATCTCAAACTCCTGTAATGTCAAAATACAAGAGTATGATCTAAGTCTGAAGTGAAAGCCTTAGCTGATGCTCTTACTTTGGATTATTTTCCTTACTTTAAATCCTGTGGATTTAGTGCATGGGTTTGGGTTTTTTTTTCTTTTTTGCTTGCTCATGTCCAGTGTATAAATAAACATCAATATTATTGTTGCAATACTAAGCAAATAAACAAATACACAAAATCCAGAGTTATTAGAATAATTTTAATATAACTATGCGACATATTTGTGTCACAGCCTAACCTGGCTTTTCTGGCTGTCTATTAGTCTCCCTCACTGGGGTTAGGTTTGATACTGGCCATGTACTAATACGAAGAAGGAAAAAAACTTAAAATTATGATGTCATGAGCATTCTATTGCCCTGGAAATTAATTTATCTGAAAGAAAACTGCACCATTTGGGAGCACCTTTAAGACTTCAAAATTCAAGTTGTTTCACCAGGCTACATCACCACATCTTTTAATATATGTTTTGTAAAGTTAGCATAAGTTTGATCTTTCTATCAGAATCAGACTTGCCATTCATAATATTTGCCCAGGTTCTGGTGTTCATTGAAAGCAGAAAACCCAAGCCCCTTCAGTGTCTTAACATGTGTCCTAGCTGAATATCTTAGAAGTAATTCCAAGACTGTAATGCTTGACATACGACAGATCCACCGCAACAGAAAACATTTCTGAAAAATTAGTGACCATTACTGAAAGAGTTGTGCATGACCCTTCAAGGAACCATAAGCATATTTCCTATGACCAAGCACAGGTTTTCCTAAGCACAGTATTAGTAATATGTGATCAAGCTACCAGCAAGTCAAGAATGTGGATGGAATATTTTAATTTGAAGGGAAAAAAATCAGTAATTTTTCATATCCCTGTAGTATTCTGACCTACTGATTTACCAAGAAGCACAAAAACAGAGGAAAAGAAGAGGAAGTGTCTACTATGCTTCTTGCATCCAGAAGTTTTCAGAGGGGTGAATGGCCAAAAAAAATCTATCCAAAATCTAGGACATGATAAATAACCAAATGAAGATAAGTCCCCAGTACTAGATTCATAGACAGGGCCAGCCAGGATGACTCTAGACTGTAGATACCAAGAAGTTCTGAACAAAAGTGAAAGTGACTTTTTTGTGAACTTTTTTCCTATTGTATATGGAACCATTATAAATAGATCTACTGTTTCTGTCAAGCAATGGGAATTGATAGTTTCCCCAGTAACAGAACAAGAGGCAATGGGCACAAACAGAGACACAGGAAGTTATGTCTGACCTTATGAGAAAGTTTTGTTTATTGTGAGGGTAATCAAGCACTAGCATGGGTTGCCCAGAGAGGTTGTGCAGTCACCATCCATGTAGATAGTCAAAGGCTGCATGGACATGGTCTTGGGCAACTGGCTGTAGGTGGCCTTGCTTAAGCGTGGAGGTCAGACCAGATGAGCTCCAGAGGTCTTTTCCAACCTCAACTATGCTGAGATTCTGTGATAAGTTGTCAAAGGCATAAAAGGAACACAGAAAAAATGGAAGATCTTTCAGCAAGATGCTTGGAAATCTCAGTCAAAAATAATTTGAGAAGTGGCTTTATTAGGTTATTAGCTGCATGAAAGGGAAAGGAAAATTTTTAAGAGCTTAGTTGATACAATAAGAATCAGTTGCTAGAATCTGGAATCAGGCAAATTTGGTGGCTAATTCTGTGTCTGTGTGAAAATTATTACTATGTGTCAAAGTAGGCCAGGAGAAAAGGTGCTGAGGCATTCCTGAGACATTCTAACTCAAAAGTATATGCTTTCCTGCCATTTGAGTGTTAGGGAAAGCACAGATATCAAAGAGTGTGCTCGGCACTTAGATAACTTGAATAAGCAAGATCTTTCCAGGAGTCCGGTGAGTTTAGAGTTTCTAAAGCTCCATTCTGTGAATCTGTAGCAACACAGCATCTTTCTGTAGTAGAAAACATAATTAACGATGCTGAAAGTCATGAGATGGACACAGCGAGCAGAAAAAAAGCAGCTTGAGGGAATTGCAACAGAAACTAAAGATCACCTTTTCTTCACTAGTCTACCTACTCTTCTCATTCTGTGTGTGAGGGAAGAGATCCAGAAGCCAAGAGGTCCAGGGTCTGCCCTTCATATTCTTTTCCTCCATCGGAAAAGGTCCAGCCCAGGGCTTTCAAGAGAAAAAGTATGAAGCTAGTTTTCAAAATCCCTTGCGTAGTCATCAAATAGGCACCTTGTTTTGTTACAGTGCAGAGGACAAAGCCCCTCCTTCCAAAGTAACAATCTTCACCTTGTATGTGAACCAGAATATTATGTTGCTGAAGAGGAGGATTAGAAAGTGCTATTAGGTCAAACTTATTGTCCTGTCCAAAAGTCAGGGGAAACACTGTTTATCTTGTTCTCTTCTTTTTCCTCTGTTGTCTGGGCTTTCGGGAAGAATTTTTATCTTTGTATGTCAACAAGACATAAATACTTAAATTCTGATCCCGCTCACATTGTCTAAATTAAAGAGTACATGATGCAAAGTTCATAAGTTCAATGCTTTATATTAGCTTGCAAACAATGTATATTGTCATGCTACAAAGCACCTTTCAAAAGCTCTGCATTATACCCTTAATTTTACTAAATCTACTAATCAAAAATAAGTATAAATCTTTCCCTCCATATCTTCACCTCTTCAAACTTACTAGGAACAATTTCCTTCCTGGAAAATCATTGCTTTTTCAAAGACCATCTAACACTGTGTTAGCTACACCAGGTAGAGAAAAATGGTGTCTTTATTTTTAAGAGGTAGAAATATGTTTGGGTCATTTTTCTGCCTTCCTCATTCAGAATGCCTCGCTTGATGTGAGTACACAACATGGAAGATATATTTTATCACTCCTAAATAGCTAGAAATTTATTAAATCGTGAGAAGAACAGACTGATGGAGGAAAGAACTCATTAACTGTCCTCATATGTTCTACTCGTATCCTATTTACACTATGTATTTACATGTAGATTATATATATGGATTGTATACATATGTTTCATGCATCAAGATGTGTTTTCTCTGGTGATTTCAGGTCCTCCTGAGCATGTTCAAGAGTCTTATTGTGGAATAGCGCAGTTACCACTTGTCCATGAGGGAAAGGGTTTGATGGATCCCAGAAATGCATATTTGACTTGGGAGAAAAGGTCTTTGAATTTTTTTTTCCTGCATAGGGTGTATGAAAATCCTTCATAAAGGATGTATAGCATTTCTATGAACTGGGACCTAATGTAACAATAGCTCTTGTAACAATATCTGAAACTGGAAAGCAATTATGAAAGTATGTCCTGCTGGAGCAAAATGTCTACTTTT